>JASDQU011312016.1:0-12206 GCA_032191745.1 Picea mariana
TCAATGCTCGCCACTATAGCAAGTACTACCACCACTACCTCTCACTCAAGTAGTAAAGGGTTGCGAACCAAATTCGCTTGTGCTACATGTTTAGAATATGGCCATTATACACACCATTGCCCAACACTGCCGCACTTCTGGTAGACATTAGCCACAGTACACCAAAGCTTCCAGAATGAACTCAATATAGCTACATCATCCCTACTAAAGATCATTGACATCCATTATGTCACCACTTCAGTCAATGAACATATGAGATGCCCTTTCTCTCTATGTGAATCCTTAGATCATTTTACATACCAATGTCCTATGATCATTGAATACAGGCAATGCCAATTGACCCTGATTCAAACCCCTACAAAATTGATGGTTGACCTTACCTCATCACTAGAGATTCTTCATATCATTTATCCTGAACCCGAGGCACTCCCGATGCCTCCATGGTTCTTGGATGATGTATCCGAGGATTCACCCCCAAATCCCCCCAATTCTCCCATTCATTTCCCTACGGAAATTTTACATCCAACTACCACTAGTACTCCTCAGTACTTCGATATTTGGTTTATGTCGAGTGAACCATCACAATCTCATTACTTCATTCCCCCTGCTTCTTCATCACCAGGGGGCAGCCACATAGTGATAGTCACCGATATTACCCTTTACGACCCCTTGTATTCTTGCCAATTCCACTATGACGAGGACATACTCAAAGAGTTACACACCCCCGACTACCTATGGGATGTGCTACACCACAGAGCACTCTTCTTTCCACAGGACACCTCCATGCATCCTAACCAACACCACATATACACGGTCGAAACCAAGGATTTTATCCCATCAGGGAATATTGACTGGTTCAACAACCCCATTCCTGCCCCTGATGCATTTTAAGAAGGAAAAATGGCCAACATTTCCCCAACCATCGAAATCAACATTTCCATAAAAAATGGAGTCGTCGAGGAAATCACCATTGGCGCCGCTTGCACTCCTCAATAAATCACCGCCTATAAATCCCTCTTCCAAGAATATTGGAATATTTTTTCCTGGTCATACATAGAAATGCCTGGCCTTGATCCCTCTATTGTCGAACATCACATTGACACCTAGCCTGACATTACACCAGTTCGTCAAAAATAGTGATCGCTACACCCATCCAAAGTAGCGGCCATCAAATCTGAGATTGACAAATTACACGTGGATGGGTTCATCTACCCCATCACCTATACATCATGGGTTTCCAACCTTGTACCCATTAACAAGAAACATGGCACTATCCGTGTCTGCACGGACTTTTGCGATCTCAATCAAACATGTCCCAAAGACAAATTTCCAATGCCTTTCATTGATCAAATCATCGATGATTGCGCATGCCATGAGGCTCTATCCTTCATGGATGGTTTCTCTGGTTATAATCAAATCCAAATCCACCCAGTTGATCAATACAAACCACATTCACTACCCCTTGGGGTACTTTTGAATATCGTTTCATGCCTTTTTCCTTAAAGAATGTTGGTGCAACTTTCCAATGGGCTATGAAATACATTTTTCATGATCTGGATCATCTCATCCTTACATACTTGGATGACCTCACAGCTCGATCCAAGAAACACACCCAACATCTTGATGATTTATGGATCATCTTCCAACGGTGTCATCAATACAACATCCACTTGAACCCCCTCAAGTGCGTGTTCTTCATCACTGTGGGATGCCTCCTCGGATTCATTGTTTCCCAAAGCAGTATTACCATGGACCCCCTCAAAGTCCAAGCCATCAAAAAAATTCCACCTCCCCGAAATTTACGTCAACTCCAGAGCCTACAAGGAAAAGCTAACTTTCTACGGTGATTTGTCCTAGACTATACCACTCGAGCACACGGTTTCCTTCGCTTACTACACCACGACATCCCATTTCACTGGGATGAACATGCCAAAAAATAATTTGATGATCTTAAAATGGTGTTATATAACGCCCCTTTAATTAGTTCACCCGACTATAATCGCGATTATATCCTCTACATATCAACATCAGCTATCTCAGTAGTAGGAGTTCTCGTTCAAATAAACAATGACGATCATGAACATGTCATTTAATACGTTAGTAGAAACCTCTCAAGGCCACCCTTGAAGTATAAACACAAAGAGAAACTAGCCCTCGCAGTTGTCCTCATAGTCCAGAAACTATGTCATTACATTCTGCTTCGCACAACTAAGTTCGTCGTAAATTCCAACCCTATGCAATACTTTCTCAGCCGTCGAAAAATTAATGGCAAATTTTCCTGATGGATCATTATCCTTCAGTAGTATGATATTGAATTTTCAACAACCAAGAGAAAGAAATCTCTCATCCTCGCCGAACTGGTCACGACCTTCCCCTCTAATACTACCAGTGCCCTTGTCAATACTGACTTCCCCGACAAACATCTCTTTTACATCACTTCGGATGATCCTTGGTACAATGACCTCCTCATCTACCTCTAAACCAAAAAGTTCGTTAACCACCTCTCATGAGATGATCGTTGTTGTATTCGCCACTAGACCCCCCACTATCTCCTCATTAGAGATATCTTATATCGGCGAGGGGTCGACACCATACTTCATCAATGCTTAACTATCAACGAGGCCGATAGAGTCTTGAATGACTGCCATAGCGGTGCATGTGGGGGCCATCTTTCGGGAATGTCCATGACTCAGAAAATCATCCAAGTAGGTTATTTTTGGCATACATTGTTTCATGATTGCATTCATGCCATGAAGCGATGCGAGAAATGTCAACTTTACGCCAACAAAGCACGAGCACCACCTGCTCTTCTTCACCTAGTCATTACTGCCGGCCCCTTTTGTAAATGGGGCATCGACTTCATGACTTGTAATCCCCCATCGAGCAATGGACACAAATACACTGTTGTCGCAATCAATTACTTCACAAAATAGGCTGAAGCTATGCCCACCTTCAACAACACTGTTGACACTGCAACACTTTTTTTCTTTAATCACGTCATATCCTGTTTTGGAGTACCACTCCAACTAGTCTCCGATCATGGGAAACATTTTGAGAATGAGATTTTTGTCAAAATATCATCTTAGTTAGGATTCTCCCACAAGTTTACCTCACCATATTACCCCCAATCTAATGGACAGGTCGAAGCAGTTAACAAGGTCCTCAAGACCATGTTACATCACACAGTTAATAAACATAAGACCAATTGGCATCATATGTTATTTTCCATGCTATGGGCTTACCGTATGGCTGTGAAAACGGCCACTAGTTTCACACCATTTCATCTAGTCCATGGCGTTGAGTCCACTCTTCCCATCGAGTGCGAAATTCCCACCTTATGCACCGCAATTGAGCTATTACCCGACACTACTCCAATGGAGCAGCGCTTGTTGAACTTAGAGTCCCTGGATGAAGATCGTCAATCTTCATTACAGAACAATGAGGTAGCAAAAAAATGGTCAAAGGCCACCTTTGATCGCCATGTCAACCTTCACTCATTTCAAGAAGGAGATCTCATCTTTGCTTACGATATCACTTACGATACCCTTGGTCATGGAAAATTTGAGTCACTATGGCATGGCCCCTACATTATCCAACATTGCCTCACCAAAGGCACATACATCCTAGCTTCCCCTGAAGGCCTCTCTCTCAAAGAACCTGTCAATGGGTTATACTTAAAGAAATTTTACGCCTAAGCGTAGCCATTCTACATTAGGTTATTTATTTTATAGTGTTTTTAATCTTTTTTCCATATTTCACATCTAAACTATCATTTGTGCTATTGACAGATGCTTCCTCCACTGACTCCCACATTAGTTACGTCGACGACGCCAGCCATTGGACACAAAATCTCACTTCGGCAGCTTGGGCCCTCTATACCCCCTCACGTGAACTGCTCCACTCTAGCGGCATATGTTTGGGTTCAGCAACCAACAACCAAGCCAAATACACTGTCATCATTGGCCTCCTCATCAATTCCCAACATCATTGTATTCGTCACGTTAGCGTCTTTCTCGATTCTCAACTAGTCGTCCTCCAACTCAACAATGTGTACTGCATCCGCGATCCTTGCCTCTTTCACAAATACCTGCAAGTTATACTTTTATCTCGACATTTTGATTTCATTACATTTACACATATTCCAAGACAATTGAATCAAATTACAGATAACTTAGCTAACATTGTGTTGGATTGGCATATATCACATCAAGATACATCTACACATACATAAAACTATCAGAAACTTGTCACAACATATATAGATTAGACATCATCAACACATTAACAAACACATGTAAACATCACATAGACCCCAAAATGTATACTCATATATATATAAATTAGTCCACAGTGCCATCAAAATGTTTACATACAAATGTACAAACATCCGCAGGCCAGTGAAGCACCTCGGTACAAAATTGGTGCCACTATACCAAAATGGGCTTGCTAGCCTATAAAAAAAATACAAAAATACATAGAGTGACACTCAAGGTGCCTCTAAAGTACCACCTCCTACCCCTCCCTCAGAAAGTGGTCCCCCACCCACTACTAGTCCCTCTAGACTAGGAGGTAACCATCCAGTCATCGCAACACCTGCTACTTCTGCTCGCCGCACCACAGCCCACCACGGTGGCAGAACACCCACACATTGCTCCAAGATGCCCTCATCCTGAATGCATGACCACATGCCCTCAGGCACGCCCTGTAGCACCACCTCTAGGAGGTGGTGAATATCTTCAAAATCTCCCCTGGCGTCCGCTGGAGGAGCATGCGATGGCCCGACACCTGGGTCATCAAAATAGCGTCTCCTCACTACTCTCTCATGCTCAGTTGGTCTCGCCTTGGCGTCCTCACGCCGACGTCTCTCTCCTGCTCGCGACCCTCCCCACGACAGTCTCCCTAGCTCCTGGCAAGCCAACGCTCTCAGTAGCTCAACCTCATGCCTGCAAGGTCCCACATCTTCACATACAAACAACCAAACGATAGTATCAACATCTATACAAAATACACATGTCATGCTATCTCAAAAATAAACATATCAAACCCATAATCATACCTCGATGATCAAACACCTCCCTTGGAGGTAACACCATGTCTGGATCACCCCGGAAGTCAACACCAGCATATGGATACTACAATATAACCTGTGGCATCTGCCGCCACAGTTGTGAAAAAATGAAAACCCTCACCACCACCATGGTGAACCAAAACCGTCGACCATCACCTCAGTCGTGGCTCTCACGCACCAGGCGCGCCCAATAAAATACTAGGGTGCAACATAGGCACCCTCTCCAAAAACTAGGCCACCAAGATAGACCCAAAGGCAAAGTCCCCAGTGTCGGTAGACCGACACTTTTCCAGCTTCCCTACCATTCTAGCATGCAACATAAGCCCCCAAGCAAAGGGCTCACCAGCCAGTGCCCTCCCCATAACACTCAGCTAACCACCACCGATCTGCTAAGTCGCGAGGGACCCATACACCCTCACAATCATCGCTGCTACACAACGATGCACTAGAGCATCCATCACCCCGATGCTCATGACGGAGCCCAAAATGTAGTTCTCCCTCGAACAGTACCTCCGGCCCAATGATGCTAATGACACATCCACAGGTAACACCGGCTCCACCGGTAAGGGCATTCCCCGAAAAGGGAGCCCAGTCAAAAAGTATATATCCTCCACCGCAGTGAAGGTGATATACTCTCCCTGTACCATAAAGAAATGCAGGTCCGGACTCCACATTTGGATCAGAAACTGTAGGAGATACTCCTGTGCTCATATCAACAGGCACTCAAAGAACTTCAGCAGCCCACAGGCTGCCAGAGTAGCATGAACCCCCGGCTCCTCAATAGCCACGACATCCCTTAGCTGGGACCAATCCTGCTCTCGCCAGCCGATCGACATTGTGCAAAATGATCACCTGCAACCACATAATACAGTCCTAGGTCAACCATATTGACCATAAAAAACATTAAAAAATATGAGTTTTTCACCTGTCAGCCTTGCCCCCAAGGCGCGGCTATTTAACCCACAGGCGCACACCTATGCGCGCCTGTTCCCCCATAGGTGCACACATATGCATGCATGTCCATCCCATAGGAATGCATACATGCGCACCTGCTCACCCTACAGGGGTGCCTCCATGCACCCCTATCACGAACACAAACGTGCATCAATGCGCACTTGTCCACTACACAGCTGTGCATCCATGCATAGCTGTGTAGCAAACAAGTGAACATATCATGCATGCCTTTGTCCCCCCTACAAGCGCACTCATGCATAGCTATTTGGATAGTAGGCGTACACTCATGTGCATGTATTTCCAGATCGTCCGTGCACTTGGGGGCCCACACCCATAAAATCCCTTGTACGACCCTCTGTACAGACCCTGCCCATAAATGGAAAATCTACTTCTATGCAGGATGATAAGACTACCAACCTAAAGCTCGCTAGTCTTGGATTGACTGCCTTGTTCTCCTATAATCTCCAAATATCCTCTGAATACCTCTCATCCAGTCACTCTGGCAGCAAGTACAAATGAGGTGGCAATGTGGGCCCTACAGCTATTTATAGGTCTTTCCACCAAATTTCCAATCACCATTCCGGGAGCTCCGGGTGTCCGTTCTTCGATCCATCTTCAGCCACGGAATCAACATCCCGTCATCTCCATCAAGATAGTCCCCGGGCCACTTTTTATCCTGATCCCCTGGGGCACCATTTTTTCATACCCCGTCCAGGTACGCATGCTCATATTCAAAAATATCAAATAAATGCTTGTATGTTCAATTCTCTTCAGATATTGTTCACGTCGGGTATTTTGTTTTCATGTGTGCAGGTACTTGGTCATCATACATCAACGCAACCCATTCAGGTATATAATCAGCACTGGCATGTAATCATTCCCTCTAAATCTCACTTGCATCTCTAGTCACACCCTCTGACATTTGCCTCTAGGATCCCCATCTCTGGCTCTACAGTACCAACACCTCCATTGCATCTTAGGTACTGTCACCTGGTAGCACTCTCCCCCACATGAGTTGTCCCATTTATAGCACCCTTTTTCACTTTGACACTCATGTTTTTTTTCAACCCTTTAGGGATGGGAGTCCCGATAGTCTTACATCATGTTGCGAATCAACCACATACTCCTTCTCCTCATTTTGCTAGATTTCCCACTGGACTCCCAAATTATCTCTTCAAGGTTCTATTTTGACTGCACCTTCACAGTATCATGAACCCTCAATTTCATCCACAATCAGTTTGCCCCTCTGCAAATTTCCCTTCATTTCACCTACCTCATACAGAAACCCACCCATGGGCCCCCCACCCTCCACCAGTTCTCCAAGAAAATTGCACCCTACATGGGCCAACCATATTACATTGGGGCACTTGTTTTTGTATTTGTACACTCATCCCAAATTATTCTTTCTTTATTTGGTACATTGTAAAAAGCCTTTGTTTCCAGCATTTACATATCCTTTTGTCATCACCTTTGACGACCTTCTACCCTTTTTTTTGGAAAACGCAACCTATGTCTCCCTTGGTTGGGGCACTCCTTATCATCTACCCCTGCTGACATCGCCCATATACTCTGAGTATCCCATAGGCCACTTACCTCTACCCTCCGAGTTTGTTCACTTTGTCCCACCTCTGGCACAACTTATCCCCTATCTTGTTGTCCCCTTGACACTTGACCTAGTTGAACGGTTGCGGCCACTTATACCTCACATATACCCCCAACCAAGGGAAATCTTGAGTCTTCCTACATATTGAATTCATCCATGTACCTCCTCTAGTTCCTAACCTCACCTAGTATATTTCACGAAGCCCTTTTCTTCTTGGAGTCGCGTCCCCCTTTTTGTCGACATCCGCACAGTTTCCAGAAGGGCGACAGTATCTTGACTCTCATTAGCTTTCCAATGAGAGGTCTCAGACGGCACAGGGAGAACCACAATTGCTCCCTACTGTCATTGACCCCCATAACATTCGATTGCAACACTTTATCATGTTATGGTGGGTCTTACTTTGAGACTATTGTAGTTATTTCTTATATTCACTGAAGACCTCTGAACTTGGCTAGGCTATCAATGCCTACAAAATCCATGATATTTCTTACAGATGTCACTGCCTACTGTTCAGAGTATGTTCCTCCACAGAATTGTCTTCTTCCTTTGTCACAATCGCCTCTGAGGGCGTTGCAGTTATCTACATCAACGCATCATTCCTTTTTGAGTTACATGACACGAGCATGGGGCATGCCCGCCTCGTTTGTACACAGTTTGTTTTTACACACCTTATGGAAGGTTGGGTTCTACAGGTTCCCTTCTCCCTCCAAAAAGTAACTCTTGACAATCCCACTATCACTCTCTCTTACAACGACACTCGCAGTAGAACAAACATTGATGGATTTTGGCTATACGTATGCTCCTAACCTCATCCATCAGGGGGCATCTGTTATCACTGAAATTTCGTCCGCAAATGGTTATAAGAATTCAACATCGTCAAACAGTTATGAGGTCACTCATGGACCAAAAATACCACAAAATCATTTCCAAAGGGTCAAAAACTATACAACCAATGACAAAATTAAAGTGCACTATGACTACAGAGGGTGTGCGCGTACCTGCGCAAAACATAAATGCAGGAAAAGCGCACATGCGTCCAATGTGTGACTGTGGTCACTAAAAGCCGCACACATCTAAGAACAATGCATTTATGAGAGTGGTAGACCTCCCACCCACTTCTGGTTCATCTTCCAAGTTGATTTGACACTCAAATCTGGACTGGATCCGACTAGGTGGCTGGTCAAAGACCTAAAAATGCCCTAATTAGCCTCTTTCCACACTACAAGCTGGTTGCACAATACCTCAAAGAGGTGCTATAAAAAGGCCATGGGTGCACTTCATTTTTTAAGGAATTCAATAGAAAATTTATGTTGCTACTATTCTCTTGAGGAATTCTCTATTCACATCAAGAGTATACTAGCACCATTACATTGGGCAATGCATCTCACCCCTTGAGTGGATTAGCAAAGAATTCTTTCACCATTTTAATTCAAAGTTGTAAGAAGAGGTTATTTGTGGGGGTCCAAGAGCCCTCCCTTGGAGGAAGAAGGGACTCATAGTCCTCTTTCTTCTTAGTGTTTTCTTTCACTGATATAAACCTTACCATTGGTGACATGGGTCTTATTGTTTCTTTTGTCGTTATGTCCCTATGCTCATTAGTTTAGTTGTTATTTTATTTCTTAGTTTAATTCCTAGTTTTTCTTTTATATTTATTTCTCTAACCCTTTTCCTTACAAATGTCCTGCTTAGCAAACCCAACTAAGCTTGCAAGCACCTCTGTTTTGCTCACTAAGGTGACGAAAGAGGCGCAACAACATGTATTCACATGGTTAGATTCGTCTTATAGAGTAGTGGAGATGAAGACCCTGGATCTTTCTTGATAGTTTCAGGTTGCATTGGAGTATATTCATATTGTACTATTTCATAGATACATAGGGTATGTCTCGTGGATATGTTCAAATTTGAGTCTTTAACACATAGATCCACAATGTATTTTTCGTGGTTGTGTTCAGATTTGAGTCATATTAGCATGGATCCATAGTGTATGTTTGGTGGCCATGACCTGTCTTACTTGACATGGATCTTCACATGTTGACATTTATGATTTGAGTCATTTGTATTCTGAGTATGGGAATGCCTACCTCAATGATGATATATTATTGTACTGTATTTCCTTGTTTGTTGGCAGGTTTCCAACCGACGTGTTCCTTGTTCCCTACACACACTCGACAAAGTATTTCAGCTATCACTCTGTTCTAAATTCATAGTTTGGGGGGATATTCATTACACATTATTTTCATCATTCTTATGATTGTTAACGATGTAAACCTATCCTTTGTCTTTAGAAGGATTAGTACCCTAAATTCCTGAAGAAAGAAGGGAGAATAACTTTGCCTGAGAGAAGAAATTGTATTTTCCTTTGTAAAAACCCTATTAAGGAAGTTCATTGCAGGCTGCACTATATATAGGGTGCGATGATGCCTGATATTTGCACCCTTCTCTAAAGCTATACTATGACATCATCGTAGGCTTCACTATAGATAGGGTGTGACGATTTCCGTACATGGGAAAAACGAGCATCTTCTTGATGCTTCTAGAAGGAGAAGATTCCATGGTGAGGCGACCTCCAAATGGTTTGGATCTTACTCTCTTTCATGATTTAGTGGGATCATCCTAACCTCCTCACCTTATCCTCTTTAGCTTATAAAAGGAGAGGAGCTCTCATGGAGAAAGTTAGGTTGGCTTGGGATTAAGCTTGATTGGGTTTGAGTAATTTTTGTAGCTTGGAGTTTTTGGGCCTATGTTGGCTTTGAGATTTACTTTGTCAAAATAGATTGTGAATAGATATCATAACTATAGTCTCATAATCTGTGGATTAGAAGTGTGTGGGAAGCAAGGAACAGTTGGAAGGAACCTGACAACATCAAGGCATCTGGTGGTATCTTTCTTCCATATTCTTTAATAAAAATATACTTTTCTTTCCTATATGAATGTTATTTGTTCATATTGTATGACTCCTTGATAACGTACATAGTTTCATATCAAATAGACTCTGTTATTATTGTCTTCATTGGCTTGTGTTCTTTTGGAGATATTTCTTCATAAGCCCCATGACGAAGCTTGGATTGCATTAGCGAAGTCAGATATTTGATATTTAAAAGTTATGTTCTAGATCCATTTCTCATTTGATAATTGAAATCTAAGGAAAGAGTAGTGTACTGTCTTGTTTTGTTCTAGTTTCGTAGTGAAGCTAGGGGAATTGATTTGTGGCCGCACTTAACAATTATCCCGATAACACTCTCTTTGGTGGAAGTCTTGGGATTTCTCTAAAAACATCTTTAAAATATCTCAAGATCGGATGGTCTTCAATGATTTCCACTTTTTCTTTGATTGCCTATTCCATATGGGATGAAAAAATGTGACATCCCTTCCTAAAACTCTTCTTCAACTGCATAGCATAAATCTCTCTAACAGTTACAACCCTTGGAATGACTTGAATCTTTCCTTGCTTCCCTTATTCATCAATACATGTGATTGTATTGTTGTAATAGTCTAGGACATCATGGTGTTTTTCTAACCAATCCATGTCAATTAGACAATCATATGAACCTAATGGTATGATGTTTACATCCACCTTTGTGTTGAGTCCATTCATGTCTATTTGACAATCTTTAACCAACTCATTGATATTTCTCTTAGTTCCCATGGATAATTGAACTAACCAATATTTATTATGATTACTTCTTTGCAAGTGAGATATTTCAATAATGTTAAAATCTATGTAACTATGGCAAGCTCCAGAATCAATCAAAATGTCTATGGAATGGTTATCAATCTTACCTTCCACTTCGATCATGAGGGATTGATATTATGCTTGCCATGTTTCCTCCCATTTATTCCATTGTTTCAGCCTCTTAAATGTTGTGGACATTCCTAATTCTTTCCCCTTTTTGAGGGTAGTCCCTATATAAGTGATTTCCCTCACATCCCCAACATTGAACAGGTTTTTTCCTTGGCCTTTTCCCAAATGAATCTGCAATAGTTTGCTCATTTTTGGTTGATTGACCTTGTTGATTTGTTTGGGTAATATTCTTAAAAAAAGGTGGATTAAATCCTTTCTTCTTGTGATCTTTTTTCCCTTTCATCTTTTCATTCCAATCCATTTGGAACACTTTTCTTATTTTTCTATGCTCATAAATATGCATTTCTCTCCTTATGGTCTCCTCCAAAGTCTTAGGGTTATCATATTGTATCTTGTCACTATATAAGGAGTGTAACCCACTTAGAAACCTTTGGATTTTTAGGTTCTCATCGTTGATGAAGTCAACATAATTCAATAATTCAAAGAACCGATTTTCATATTCGTCCATTTTCATGGTTCCCAAATTGAGTTCAAAGAACTCCTTCATCTTTATTTCATAGTAATGCTCGAAAATCTATTTCTCTTGGAAATGTCCTTTGAACTACTTCCATGAGATCCTCTTCTCATCAAGGTTCTTGGCTTTCTTAAGCCTATCCCACCACATGGTTTCCTTTCCTTGCAAGTGGTAGGTGGTAATTCTAGCTTCTACCCGTGAGGGGTAATCATGCAGTTGGAAATATTTCTTCATTTCCAACATCCAAGCCTCAGCCTATTGTCCT
>JASDQU011312019.1:22432-39878 GCA_032191745.1 Picea mariana
CATAAAGTTAAAGAGATATAAAGTAATATTTTTATCATATTCCTTTATACTCCATCTTATAAAAAACTTTAAACATTTAAATCCATACATATAACTCTATGTACATGTCACATTAAAAGTGAAAAAGTAATTTCCTGGATTCGTGCATATATTTGTATTTATTTGCATGGTATGGCTTTATGAATGTATTCACTTACATCACAACTTCATCAAATTTCCTTCACCAATTTTCCTGTGCTACGTAAATAGGTTGCCTTAGAAACAACGATACCTTTTTATATTTGTTGTTTTTTCGAGAGAACAGATATGTGGAGTATGTTGAGAAAATCATGGAGCATATCTTTGAAATCATAATGTAGTTGAGGAAATCACTCTGGGAAAGCCTCATTCATGCTGATCTGACATTTTTTTTTCACAAAATATTGCAGCGATCTAGTGTGATTCCAGTGATAAAAAATGCAAGTTGTAGTTTCATCATTTGAAGTTTCGTTGGGTATGGAGCTACCAATACATACACTCTTCTTGATCCAATCTTCATGAATTTATTTTATGAGTTTGTTTGGCTCATCTTCTTCTCAACAGAATTGAGATATTTGATGTCGCCCCTTCGAAATGCTCGATTGCACATTCAGATCACACAACAAATAAGCTCAGTGGCCATGTTAGAAAATATGTTTGGCAAGTAGATCATAGGCTTTGTTGATTTCCTGGTATTTAGGTTGTTACAATGACGCAACACTTGCAGAAATATATCCATACAAAACACATCTTTGAGGATTTTTAATGGGTTATGTAGGCCAGACTACAGCGTTAGGACTATTGTATTAGTCGATAAAGAGATTTATGAGATCACAAAACATTATAGCCCATTGCCAAAATCATGGAAATCGCAAAATCCATTCATTGCAATTGAAGAAAAACATTAAGAATCCAAGATCGATACCAACGAACTGGGTGAAGGTTCAACTGGTTTGTTAATATATCCTTGAAAGATGTCAAAGTAGGTTCAGAAAATGAGGGTGGGAATTGGGCAAAGTGCCATCCTATGGATGGAGAGTCGGCTCACACAAGTTGAGTTCATGGATTTGAAATCTCATTTTATCCATGTGAAAACATACATGGAGATTGCCAAATTTTCATTTTCAGGACTTAAAAAACCTAAAGATTTTCAGGAATTATTCACAAAGAAAAAAATCAGATACATATTTGTTGAAGGGTGTTTAGATCAGATAGATTGGAGAGGGTCAAGGAGATTAAAGCACATGATGAAAATACAAATAAAAATTTGTTACCTCTTTCTAGTGGGATCCTTCTCACAGATAGCAATGCAACATTCAATTTGATTCAAAACTTTAAACAACTAGACCATATTTGATTTCCCTTGATCAACGTTGCAACCATCCAATCTGATTCGCACCTAGCCTCATTATCAATAGTAATATGTAACACCATGTTTCCCCTAGTCTGTAAAAATAACTATACTGGCCAAGTATTGTGGCAAACTCAGAAATGTGAATGTGTGATGTGAATGGACCTTGTGAAAAAGGTGGATGAATGTAAATAATATTATGAATATATATATTGCAGGGCTGCTAAGAGGGGGTGTGCTGAAAAAGAGACCATGATGGCTGAAGAAAGGTGGTGGAAGGCACCTGGAATGGTGGTGTTAACTTCCATTGAAACTGATACCGTATTTGGACTTCACTGGCCCGGAGAACCAAGAGTGGCTCGCTGGCCCTGAATTAAATGACTCGCTGGATTGGTAGGTAAATGGCTCCTCATGAGTAATGAGGTATGGGGGTGAACCGCCCATCTGTAGAGTCCTCAGACCTGACCACCACGAGGAAAATTGTGCTGCATGCAACCTCTCTAAAAAGAGAAAAGGCAGGAAGAGTGTGGGATCAAGGGGCAGACGTGAGGGGAAGAGGAGAAAAAAAAAAGGAACTCTGGAAAATATAGAGTGAATGATAGCGGAGAAGAAGGAGAGTAACCTTCATTCTCAGTCACTGGTGAACAGAGACTCAGTCTCACAGCATTGTGGTCTCATCTTAGGGCTGGCTAGTGGTAAATCTGTTGGGAGTCACTGAGCCTACTATTGGGTGGAAACGAGCACCCCTCTCAGCAGTTGCATCACCTGGTGTTTTTCTGATAAGTGCTATATCTTGTATCTTGAAATTTATATGCTGACATGTATGTTCATAGTCTGTGCAATTATGAATGCTTTCAGTATAAGACTGTCTGCATGGTGTTTTGATTAGAACTGATGGCTGCATGTTTTTATTGGAAAGACCACGTATGGCTTATGTTTATATATGTATATATATGATGAATTAATACAGATCTTCAAGTTTTCTCTCGGGAGATTTGTTCCTGTGTTGTCCTACCTCATGCCTTGGATAAATTTCCCCATGAAGGCACCCTTTTAAGGCCACCTCCTTACCTTCAAGAAGACCTTCCAGTCTAGTCTTCAAAACCTGGTGTAAATTACCTGAGGACTCGAAGGAGGATGTTATAGTTTAACGTCTTAAAACATTGCATGAGGGAGAATGGTCCTGATAGACCTCAACATTTCAGCATTTCGGTAACTRGAATACMCAAGGGCGAGTTCCCTTGCAGTCACAAGTCCTGAAAACCCGACTTGCAAAATCCTAAAATGACAGCGTGTGGATGAGTATCGAGCAACGAATGAGATTCTGTCGAAAGATATGTGGTCAGTCATGACCGTTAGATTGGAGGAAGAAACAAGGGMGTTAAATGCCTCAACCTCTTTCTTTTATCTTCGTGAGTAGCGAAGAAATCGGACCATAGATCCAAAGGTSCATGAGAGTACCTGAACTGTTCATTCATAAGGGCACATGGCAGTCGGTAAGCGTTTTGGCATTTGACACCCGGGAGACTAAAGGAAAAGAACCCTTGTCTTCACAAGTTGCGAAATCCCAGTAAACGAAACCCTGAATCGGTTTAAGTGTGAATAAGTTTGAGAAAGGCGGTATTTGATCATGACTGTTGATCATCTTGAAAAGATCATAACAGTTGATCATGGTTAAAGGTCACAGCCGTCCATCGGAGGACACGTGGCTATCGGTCAGCATTTTGGCATTTTGGCACTCGGGAAACCAAAGGGTAAGAACCCTTGTCTTCGCAAGTCACAAAATCCCAGTAAACGAAACCCCAAATCAGTTTAAGTGTTAATAAGTTTGAGAAAGTTGGGATTTGATCATGACCGTTGATCATCCTGAAAAGATCATAACGGTTGATTGTGGTTAAAGGTGGCAGCCATCCATCAGAGGGACATGTGGTTTTCGGTCGACATTTCGGCATTTCGGCACCCAAGAAACCAAAGGGCAAGAACCCTTGTCTTCGCAAGTCGTGAAATCCCAGTACCTGAAACCCTGATGCGCTCTGTAGCAGAAAGGAGGAGTCCTAAAAGGATCTAGATCATCCATCAGAGGAGATGCATGGTGAGCGGTCAGAGTTTGGGGAAAGCTCTGAAATCTCGTGGGACATTGGATCCAAATCCTTGAGGATCGTTGATCTCCTACGCGAATCCCCATATCAGGATTTGGGGATTGGACTGACAAGAGTTTTGGAGTCGTTGCATCGTGAAATCCCGGTTCATGAAACTCCAAAAAGATCTGAACCGTTGGATCCAAAACATCGAGAGTGTTATATCTCATACAAGAACTTGAGTATCAGGTTTCGGGGTTTGAAGAGTCGAAAGACTTGACTCTCTTGCATTTCGATCTTCCAATTACCGAAATCCCGATACGGCCAGGACCGTCGGATCAGAGGAGGCTTATAGCCGTTGATATCCCTTTGGAGGGGAACTTCATAGATTTCAGAGTTTTGGGGGTTTGAAAGGGAGAGGAAGAGACATTGCATCGTGATTCCCCGAGTCATGAAAAGTTTGTAAGTGCTTTGTCGATTTAGCACGTGGTCACAGAACAGGGTCACGTGGACAAGACCCAAGCGGGGAGCTTGTCACTCACCAGCCCTTTCAGGGTTTGAAGAGTCGAAAGACTTGACTCTCTTGCATCACTGAGTCATGAAATGCGAAAGGTGCCTCTTCGCTTGGCCTGTGGTCATAACCAACGATCACATGGAGGTGGATAAGGGAAGAGCTAGCCTACGCTAGGCCCCTATAGGAATTCATGGATTCTATCCCTTTAGGAAAAGTGAAAAATTTATTATGTCATAGTGGGTATGTGACAAATTGGTATCAGAGCATGGTTATAACACTTGGCCTCCTTGGGCTTAGGTACGAGCCGTGTAAGAAGATATTGTTATCTGAGTTTTCTCTTTAAGGAGAAGGATTGTAGAATGAAACTGTAATCTGGGAATTTTTTGTAACCCCTCTGTTAAAATGATAACTACTCTTATAGGAATAGGGATGCACTAATTGTTATCACTGATAATATCTGAGTGCGAATGAAAGAGGTGGAATAAATTGTGCTATGAAGCTGCACGAGCCAGAAAAGGGACATGAACTGCGTTGTCCTGTTTTAGTGTTATGATGGCTACCTACTAAAGTAGGTAGAGGCTCTTGCAATTGAGATGGCTAGTTAAATAAGGATTAAGAACCAAATGAAGAACTCCTTCATGATTGGGAAATCTAGTAGGGACTGGCAAGATCCTTCGAAAGTTATGATCACTGTATTAATAAGAGACTAAACCCTGAGCATATAATTCCTCATGATTGAGAGGACTAGTGAAAATATGTAGGGTCAGATTTACCTAACCTATAATGGTTAGAATCAACAGTGAGGATAACCTATTTGAGGAGTCCTTTGGGACTGTTGCTAATTCCCAAAAAGTCACCCTTGTTGGTCATTTCCATAAGGAGAGGGTAACACCGTATAAGTCATGACTATGAGACTAGTCCGGTAAGAAACCTAAAATCTCAGAAGAGATAGCGGGAGAAATCCTTCAGAAAAGAATTTTGAAGGTTGGATGGGATTGAGAGTCAAGATCCATTCAAAAAGAACCAAAATGATTTGAGTCATTCGATCTCGGAGAAGTAGCACACTGGTTAGTTGCGAGGAGGTACCAGAATTTCACAAAATCAAAAGGGCTTGGAAGAAGCATTATGAAATTCACGAAAGGATCATAGTCGTTTATCAAAGAGTGAAATTGGATCGTTGATCGTCCGGAGAGAATTTCACAATTTCGGGGATCGAAGGAGTCGAGGTTCTTCATAATAGAAGTCTCGAAGTCCCGAAACGTGAAATTGCGACATAATCACAACCATTGGTTGGAAAATTGGGACTTGATCAGGACTGTTGATTTCCAGAGAGATCTGGACCGTGGGATCTAGATTGCCAGGCCCGCATGGATCAAAAATTTGGGAAACGGTGGAGAGTTTTCCATGGATTCGCCGAAATACGGGATCCTGACACGTGTCTGAGAATTGACCCCAGGTTCCGAGAAAAGGGTCATGCGGATGAAAGAGCTGAGAAAACCTTAGTTTCAGGTTTTCAGATTTCAAGAATCCAGGAAATAGAGATTTCTGGCAACAAGAATTCCGAAATCGCGAAATGTGAAGCACCTTTTTATTCGGATCATGGTCACCACCAGTGGTCGCATGAGGAGAGGGCATAAGCTAGTATGATGAATAGTGCATGAGTTTAATGCACCGAGGAGCTTCATATTAAGAAGCATGATACTCATACCAGTAATGTATGAATGATATAGAATGTGCAAGTAATTCACATGTATGATGTAAGGGTATAAGTATACTAGGGGCCCAATATGATGGCCCTGATGAGTGAAATGTGAGGCAAGAATTACACTTGCCAAAAACTGAATGAATACCATAGATGCATGGTTGACTCCATTCTGAAGAGTCGTGAAGGTTCCGTCTTGAATGATATCTTAAGGGGAATGTACTCCATTCCCCCAGGAAAAGCCAGTACAATTAAATGAAAGAGTAAATGAGTGAGGATGCTTTGATGTCATGATAAGAGGCAAATGTTTATTCCTTTGAAGATCACATGATAAGGACTGTGAACAATCCTGAGATGACTGATTTTAAAAATGGAAATGTATGTAAGCTATGAAATATACCTACGATAGATACATGCAAGCTTAGGATTATGAAAGTGGTTAAGTACATCATAGATGTAAGTTAGCAAAGATGCATGTTTATATTCCTTAAGGGGAATATTTGGTAGACCACTAAAAGGCTAACTCAAGGTTGAGGCCATCACAAGTGGTGATGGATCTGCAACAAGGAAGTTGCATGTTGAAGGAGTTCCTGGTGGAGGAACTATATAAGGTCTCTATCAGAAGAACAAAGTCACAACCCTGATAATTGTTGAAGGATGGACAATGGGCTGCAAGGCCTATCCATGTATAAGAATCCTAGATTAYATTTTGAAAGAATCATGTAAGTAATAGAAGACTAATAATCAAATATTGACCATTTTGATAACCGAATGAAAGTGTGTAGGATGCACATGTTCATGATTCATTATGAGCAAATATTTGCTACTAAAGMATGCTGAAGTATCCTAAGAGTTAGGATGAKCCTAACCCAAGGCTGCTCATAAAAAGAGCAGTTGTGGAAACCAGTATGGTTGGTAAGAGGCCAGTAAACCCCTGAGTATGATTGAATGAATAAATGGGTACGTTTAATTGATACAGCTTGGTTGAATCTATGATTAAGGAAAGGCAGTGAGACCTTAGAGATAACTTGACTGGGCTGAAAATCCCCAGGCGATGTAGAAAGAATTGGCAGAAGGGGAGAGCCCTCAATTCTTCCCTTGCTGTGCATTATGTTTTTATGGAATGAGGAAGTTAGTACATTGATGAACGAAAATGCTTTGACACCATAATAATGATGGTTGTAATTCTGTGAAAACAATTGAGAACTGTTGTGTTACACTCATGAAAAACATTAAGGATAATGTGATGAAGTGCATACAGATATCCTAGACATGCCTGAAAATGTTTTTATTAATTAAACGCTATGATATTTGCATTTCAATTTACATGATGATTAATATGCCTATGGTGTATGTCATGTGTAGAAAGGAATAATATTGGAATTGTTGAGAAAGACAGTTGCCAATAATGAACAAACTCAAGTAGAGGGTGACCATGGAAAGGCTGCGGTCGAAAGGTTGTTGATGGGACTGTGAAAATCCCGCTAAAGCACTATTGATAAGGTAGAGAACAGAGAGAGGGTGCTAGTAGCCAAGGGCTGGTATAAAGATATTCATGACTATGTGGCATAGGGTATGAAGGGATTGGGTAAGAACCCATTCCAAAATATTTTATTATTGCATAAAATTGAAAGGGCAGTTGTATGACTTGGATACCCAAGTAGGGTATGATTCAGGAAGGAGAACCTGAATAATGGAGGTATGAACCTCTGGTAGTAAACACTAGTTGTAACCCTCAAAAGAATTCATGAACTGATATGTCATGAACACATGGACCAATCAAGGAACGATTGGAAACAAAAGTTCTCATAGATAGCACGTTGCATGGAATTACTTCCAGGAAATGCATATTTGCATAAAGGACAAGCAAGGGATTTCTCATTAAGGAAGGAGGACCTTCCAACATTTCTACCCAAGTAGTATAGGTGTTAGAGAAAACTAAATTTGTGTGGCCATGAGTGTTGGCACCATGGTTATTAATGAAGGCATAATGTGTGGGCGCATTCATGCGAAACTTTTAATTTTAATATGTACTAATTTGGGGTTGTGATCGGAATATAGCAGGAAGCATGGTCCTATTGTAAGAATGAATGAAAACGAATGAACCATATGAGGAAAAGGTCGGTTAAATTCCAACACCCCATGGCCAAGAACTGGTCATAAAGTGTGACGAACTTGAAATCAATGCAAGAATGCATTAGGTATGAATGTGGCCATGGATAATGGCACATTTGTTAAAACCCTTTGAAATGTTGAATTACGTTTGGAAATATATATATATATATATATATATATATATATATGTACATGGAAAATCTAACAATTTGTTTGGCTGATTGAAGAATGAATTGTAGGAAGCAGGGGGGGTCATGGATATGGAAGTAAGGTAAGCCCATAGGAAAGACTGATTGCTTGCTGAGCCAAACTGCAAGGAATGTTATTTTCTTTTGAGAAAGTGAATTTGATTGTTAGTATGCACAATTCTGAAATTGTTGTGACGATGTTGTAAAGGTGCAATAAAATGTAAGTACATGAGAACTAACAATTTGATTAGCTGAGGAATGAATGCAGGAAGAAGGAGTCTTGGATATGGCAATGCTGTAAGCCCATAAGGAAGACCGATTTCCTGTTGAGCTAAAATGTTATGGGAAGGAAAGTCCCATAATTATGAATCTAGTTCCTGAGCAGGAAAAATATGAAAACAAATCGTGAGACTTGATAAATCTATGGGTGACAGGTTTGCAATAAAATTCTAAAAGTTAGAATTTATGATGACATCTCACGAAATATTTTGTACCTGTGATACAAGTGAGAAGAAAAGATTTGTCCTGAAAGGAACAGATGAAGGCTGTCAAAGCTGAAGATGATGAACGTGGCTACTGTTGAGCCATGAAAACCCTGTGATAATCCATGATCGCCTGAAAATTATTGTGTTGAGGTAACACAAGATGGAGGGATGCCTCGGAATAGCAAGTCCGAGGGATGCCTCAACTGTAAGACTCAATAGGATCTCTAATATTCCTGTGCGAGAAAACATCGGCAGGGCAAGACGGATCGCCCGAGGGACTGTATAACAGTGAAGGGGATGCCTGAGCTTGGGCCTGGAGGGTGAGTGACCACAAGGAAGAGGAGACCTTAATAATTTCCTGTAAATTATTGGGATCATGCACATAGGGGGTAGTTTCTTGTGTGGGAAAACCTTGGAAAGGGAGATGAAATCATGATAGCTCTTGTGAGCTATTGAATTGGAATCATGCATCCAATGGGTACGTCAAGGAGGATGATGAGCATGGATAACAAAACTACCATGTGGATACAAATCCATAAACTGCACAGATAAGTATTGTGCTCAGATTATGAAATTTTCCTTTTGAATTATGAGCAACAATAAGATGTTTTTGCACAAAATTGGGATTAATGTGCTTGTTATCCAAGAATTATGGAAGGCAGGTGACAAAGACTGAGATCTTGAAAAAGGACCGGACCGAGGATGAAGGTCAAACCTTATGAAGTGGCTGAATGAGAAAGGCATGAAAGGTGTTTGAGAAAGAACACCAAGGATGGTGTTCCTTTAAGGGGGAGGGAATTGTAACACCCTGTTTCCCCCAGTCTATAAAAATAACTATACTGGCCAAGTATTGTAGCAAACTCAAAAATGTGAATGTGTGATGTGAATGGACCTTGTGAAAAAGGTGGATGAATGTAAATAATATTATGAATATATATATTGCAGGACTGCTGAGAGGGGGTGTTCTGAAAAAGAGACCAAGATGGCTGAAGAAAGGTGGTGGAAGGCACCTGGAATGGTGGTGTTAACTTCCACCAAAACCAATACCATATTTGAACTTCACTAGCTCGAAGAACCAAGAGCAGCTCGCTGGACCTGAATTAAATGACTCGCCATGTTGGTAGGTAAATGGCTCCTCATGAGTAATGAGGGATGGGGGTGAACTGCCCATCCATAGAGTCCTCAGACCTGACCATCACGAGGAAAATAATGCCACACGCAACCTTGGAGAAAAGTGAAAAGGAAGGAAGAGTGTGGGATCAAGGGGTAGACGCGAGGAGAAGAGGAGAAAAAAAAAGGGAACTCTGGAAAATACAGAGTGAGTGATAGCGGAGAAGAAGGAGAGTAACCTTCGTTCTCGGTCACTGGTGAACAAAGACTCAGTCTCGCAGTATCATGGTCTCAGCTCAGGGGTGGCTAGTGGTAAATCCGTTGGGAGTCGTTGAGCCTACAGTTGGGTGGAAACGAGCACCCCTCTCAGCAGTTGCATCACCTGGTGTTTTTTTGATAAGTGTTATATCTTGTATCTTGAAATTTATATGCTGACATGTATGTTCATAGTCTGTGCAATTATGAATGCTTTCAGTATAAGACTGTCTGCATGGTTTTTTGATCAGAAATGATGGTTGCATGTTTTTATTGGAAACACCATGTATGGCTTATGTTTATATATGTATATATATGATGAACTAATATAGATCTTCAAGTCTACTCTCGGGAGATTTGTTCCTGTGTTGTCCTACCTAATGCCTTGGATAGATTTCCCCATGAAGGCACACTTTATAGACCACCTCTTTACCTTCAAGAAGACCTTCTAGTCTGGTCTTCAAAACTTGGTGTAAATTACTTGAGGACCCGAAGGAGGATGTTATAGTTTAAATTCTTAAAACCTTTCACGAGGGAGAATGATCCTTGTAGACCTCAATATTTCGGCACTTCAGTAACCGAAATACCCAAGGGCGAGTTCCCTTGCACTCGTAAGTCTTGAAACTTTGACTTGTGAAATCCAAAAATGGCAGCGTGTGGATGAGTATCGAGCAATGAACGAGATTCTGTCGAAAGATCTGCGGTCAGTCACGACAATTAGATTGGAGGAAGAAACAAGGGCATTAAATGACTCAACCTCTTTCTTTTATCTTCGTGAGTAGCGAAGAAATCAGACCATAGATCCAAAGGTCTGTGAGAGTACCTGAACCATTGATTGATAAGGGCACATGGTGGTCGGTAAGAGTTTTGGCATTTCAGCACCCAAGAGACTAAAGGTCAAGAACCCTTGTCTTCACAAGTCGCGAAATCCTGGTAAACAAAACCGTGAATTGATTTAAGTGTGAATAAGTTTGAGAAAGGCGGGATTTGATCGTGACCGTTGATCATCCTGAAAAGATCATAATGGTTGATCATGGTTAAAGGTCGCAGTCATCCATCGAAGGGACACATGGCTGTTGGTTGCATTTCGGCGTTTCGGCACCTGGGAAACCAAAGGGCAAGAACACTTGTCTTCGCAAGTCACGAAATCCTGGTAAACAAAACCCGGAATCAGTTTAAGTGTGAATAAGTTTGAGAAAGCCAGGATTTGATCATGACCGTTGATCATCCTAAAAATATCATAACGGTTGATCGTGGTTAAAGGTCACAGCCGTCCATCGGAGGGACATGTGGCTGTCGGTTGGCATTTCGGCATTTCGGCACCCAGGAAACCAAAGGGAAAGAACCCTTGTCTTCGCAAGTCACGAAATCCTGATACCCGAAACCTCGATGCACTCTATGGCAGAAAGGAGGAGTCCCGAAAGGATCTAGATCGTCCATCAGAGGAGACGCGTGGTGAGTGGTCGGAGTTTGAGGAAAGCTCTGAAATATCATGGGTCGTTGGATCCAAATCCTCGAGGATCGTTGATCTCCTACACGAATCCCCATATCGGGATTCATGGAATGGAGTGACAAGAGTTTTGGAGTTGTTGCATCATGAATTCCCGGTTCACAAAACTCCGAAAAGATCTGAACCATTGGATCCAAAACATCAAGAGCTATTGGATCTCATACAAGAACTTGAGTATCGGGTTTCGGGGTTTGAAGAGTCGAAAGACTTGACTCTCTTGCATTTCGAACTCCTGATTACCAAAATCTCGATACGGCCAGGACCGTTAGATCAGGGGAGTCATATAGCTATTGATCTCCCTTTGGAGGGGAACTTCGGAGATTTTGTAGTTTCAGGGATTTGAAAGGGAGAGGAAGAGACATTGCATCGCGATTCCTCAAATCGTGAAAAGCTGGTAAGTGCTTTGTTGATTTAGTGCATGGTGATGGAACAGGGTCACGTGGACAAGACCCAAGTGGGGAGCTTGTCATTCACCAGCYCTTTCGGGGTTTGACATTTCARCATTTTGGGGTTTGAAGAGTTGAAAGACTTGACTCTCTTGYATCGCTGAGTCACAAAATGCGAAAGGCACCTCTTGGATTGGCCTGTGGTCATAACCAATGATCACATGGAGGTGGATAAGGGAAGARCTATCCTRCGCTAGGCCCTCGTAGGAATTCGGGGATTTTATCCCTTGAGGAATAGCGAAAAATTATTATGCCATAGTGGGTATGTGACATAATCGTTGAGTAATTTGAGTAATCGTCAATTTCCTCAATGATGTAGCTCATGTGCCAATTTTCACATCTTTGTTGCATTCTSTTGTTGCACCTCACCTTCCATGGAAAACTACCATGGATCTCAATATTACCAAGTCCTTAAGAACTATATTAGCTCTGATACCATTTGAAGAAATTGAGCATAAGAAAATTAGGACAAGAAGATTGGCGGAAAGGCCTCAAGCCATAATTCTCAACATTGTATTCATCTTAATAATACAAATATATAATACAATAATGAAACCACCTCAATTGTTCTCACATCGACACCTCATTAGGAGAAAAGGTAGGAGGAGACAATATAGGAATCTAGAAACATACTTAGGATAACAACTATATTCTAGTATGTAAAACATACAAAGGTGGTATACTAATACTTAATGATTGTATATGAGAAAGAGGCTAACACCTTGGAGTGTGTTCATCCTAATGCATGTATGTGTTGGCTTGTTGGAGCTTGATGAGGTCGAGTGATTCTCTTTCATCATACTCATGCGCTGACAAAATCATGAGATCCTACTCATGGCTCCTCTGTTTCTGCTATTGAGATCCTCCCAGGTCCCAAACTTTGATGTGGAGTTTTCCATTTTCTCCTCTTCCATGATGTTGTTGTTGCTGTTGTTTTCCGGCTACTACATGATTTTATCCTCTATTCAGCTCTTGTCTATTGTTGGTTGTCTCCTGCACTGATTTGAACATCATCCTAATAATTCGTTCAATTTCAGCGTCCCTCTGTTCTATGGGCTGGCTCCTCCTTTGCAATCAGCTCGGCTCAACTCCTCTTCATCAATTTCCAACTTAAATTGTTGGATGCGCTGATTCTATTCCATTACCCTTTCCTCCAGGACCTCCAATTCTTCACACATATCAATGGGAAGATCATCCTAATATCCCATGTTGATGTCATCTCCTATGGAATTAGCTTGCCACTCCACTGCAAATTCCATTTCTACAACAATTTTACTAAGATACTACTTAGCTATCTCCTCTGACAGGTTTCTTTCTGTTAGGGTCTACAATTCCTCATATAGATCAACAAAATACATGGTGTCTATTTCTCTCTCCTCTTTTGTAGGTTCCAATCCTACAATTGCCTCTTGTCCATGTTGGCCTTTGGTTATGGAAATAAGAGAAGATCAAGGAAGACAAGGAAAAATGTGAACTACATGGAAGACACATTGACTGTTACTGGGTCGAAGTGAGCAAAACAACATAAAAGACAAAGTAAAGTAAAAGGAAGAAATCCATTGAATGAGGAGATCAGTAAGAGGAAAAAGCCATTGTTGGATGCTTTGGATCACCACATGAGAAGGAAGGAAAGACAGGCTGGCGAAGCCCTGAAAACATGGGTCAAGTTGACCTAGGGTTTTAGACACCTAGGGTTTTGGCATCTAGGGTTTGTGACACCTAGGTTTTGACTTAAGGATGTCGGTGAGCTATTGTAATGTACAAATAGAGGTCTAAAGGACCTGGGTTGGGTTGTTGTTGATGTTATGATCATTGTTGTTGTCTTTGTCATTGTGTGATCGAGTGAGTAATATTGAGTGAGAGAGAAGTGTTGAGTATGAGATCCTTCTATATTGTAAGATCTTCATCTAGGTGCGAAGATCAACCCGACAACTGGGTGCGGAGGGAAGAGATAGAGAAGAGAAGAGAGAATATCTTCTAGCTAAGAGCACAAACAAGAACTGTATGCTTCATCTTAATACATTATAAATCATAGTTATGTGGACGTAGCCCTAGAGAGAGGGTGAACCATGTATATCTTGTGTCGTATTTGTGATTGGTTTTCTGTTMTTTATTATTGGTATAATTCTGTTGCATTACTATGTTAGATATGATAGATATATATTGYGCAGTAGATCGTAGGAAGATAAATAAGACTAGATTGTTGTGTGTCAATCACTTTGAATCCACTTTACATTCCTTTTGGTTGTAGAAACCTCTGTCCTGTAACCCCCTCATAGCTTCTTCGGGTGAGACTGCATCTTCCTTGCAGGTKTTGTTGAAAGGGCCAATAGCTAGGGCTTGTTGGTATGCTCTTGGAGATGAATGCTGGGTCTACCCTTGTGCCAACAAATGGTTCCATTGCCAGGAAAAGAATCTTCTTGAGGGAATGTCAAGGTGGTTTCCATCAAATACAGAGATTCATAAGTGGATAGAAGATAAAGAAAAGAACTTCGTTGAAGCCTAGAAAATGAACCCTAATCTTAGTATAGAGGATTGGTTGGAGAAATATATCTTTACTGATATACAAGAGATTTTCTTTGGAGGGATCCATCGGGAGCTATATGAGTGGTTAGCTAGGTTAGAAAATACCCTGTTTGAGATCAGATCTAGATCTCTTGTGGTTTGGAAATCGACGCTATTCAGAAAGGTCAAGAGATTTGATAACATCGTATCACGAGAAATAGAACACTGGTTTGATAGCACCATTGGAGGGTATATCATTGAGTTTTTTGTTGACAAAGTAGAGTCATATAGCCAAGATGAGAGATATTTCTTCAAGGGACTCAAAGGAAAATTTTTACACTTTCTAAAGTTGAGAATCAAGATGTTATTGCATGAGAAGAACATTTTGAAGATACAGTAGATTGGTTGGACTTGAAGAAGCTAATGTTCATAAATTTGGACAGCGAAAGTGACACAGAGGCTGGACATAGGTGCAGTGGGAGAGCGTTCAGAGAAGTTCATCTTGCGAACCTGTTCAACAAGAACTACGAGGATGAGGGTTTCTATAGTGGAGAAGAGGCAGATCTAATGGATGAAGAGCATTCAGAAACCACTAGGATAGAGGAAGGGAATGCTAAAGAACCTCGTTGGGAAGAGCCACAAACTTCAGGAACTGTGCAGACTGCTGAAGTGAGTACTAGTATCCCTCCTGTTGATTTAGTAACATTAAGAAACTAGAGTAATCCAAGCCACCAGAGTGTTCAGAGCGCTGTCACTAGTAGTCCACCACATACTCAGTCAAGAACCCTAGGAAGATATATGGAATATGAGATGAGGCTCCCTATTTTAGGTGAGATGGATTTGAAGATCTTGATCAACACTGGTTCCTATGTAAAGCTGTATGGAATATTAAGAATGTCACTAATGAAGTTGTTAAAAGAACCCAGTTTAGTATTGCGCTAAGGGATCGCACACTGAGATGGTACATGAAGCTTGTTCAAGGACTTTCACAGCATAAGTCGTTGAATCAGAGAAAGAATGTGTTGATTGCATAGTTCAAGAAACCCAAATTGGAATCAAAATGTATTACAAAGCTGAAAGAGATCAAGAAGAAGGTATCCAAACCCATTTGGGAATTCAATCAAAGAATCAAGACCTTAATAGGCCGATTGACTTTTCAGATCCTAGATGAGCAGAACAAAGAATGGTTCATTGCTGCCCTCTTACCACACATCAGAGTTCCTCTGATGCAATAGAATATTGCTTCACAGGTTGAGGCACTAGAGATCACCATGAAGCTAGAATCCTCCCCTATGGGAGAATCCAGTTTAGGTATGAGTCAAATCTTAGGTCAGCTAACTAGTTTGTCTCTGTATGTCGAAGATATGAAAAATGAATAGGGAAAAGATAAAATAGAAGACATCTAGTGTGTCAGATGAAGATTAGAAGGCCATGACAAGGAACATTGTCCCCTATTCCATGAATACTTGTCCTCTGGAGCTCCGAGCTCTTTGAAGAAAGTCATCTTACCCTGGTGCGAGGTATGCAGAAATAGACATCGCCCTGGTGAGTGCTATTACATGCAAAAGTATGTTCAAACATCCACAAATGTGTATTACACGTTCTATAAGTTTGTGGGACATGATGATAGGGATTGTAGGGCTTACGATCTCATGCATGAAAGGTCAAGAGACATATACAAAATTCAAGGTGAAGTACATCAAGAAGGAAACACTATGCAGTATAACTCCCTTGGAAGAGGAAACTTCAATCCTCGTGGTGGATTCAGAGGAAGAGGGCGAGGAGGAGGTATGTATCAAGGCTGAGGAAAAATAACCTGTTATAATTGCGTAAATCCAGGACACCTAACAAGGGACTATCATAACCCTTGTACCACTTGCAGCTATTGCAAATCCTTCAAGCATGTTATCGAGGAATGTCTAGCATTGCTGGATAAGATTTAGGAAGCAAGAGGACCTCAACAGAACCCACAAGTGCAACTGAGATACGATGAACGTCGCAAAGAATACCCTAGAGTCATTGTTATCAATAGAGGAGGCACTGTTATAGGAGAATATAGAATGACCCAAAGGAAGACTACAGAAGACTCAGGAGTCAGGAAAGCTACAGAGAAGACCCAAAATTTTGATGCAAAGAAAGAAAGACAAGTATTTGAGGAGGCAAGAAAAGAGTTCAAAGCATACCAAGGCTCTTTATAAAATACACAGCTAGAAGTAAGAGAATATGGAATGCCTCTAGCATTTGATCAGTCTGCTTCACCAAAAGAAGGAAAAGAGGTAAGCAAGCTCATGGAAATTTTATATACTTGTATTAAGTTGATTCAGGATGAGAGCATTGTACAAGAGTTGAAAAATTTAATCAGACAGTATAAGATAGGAAGGATAGACCCTTTACTGAATAAAGCAGTACATCAACTATCCAAGAAGAGAAGGACAAATAAGGAACTACATTTGAATGCTTAGATTGGAGAATATGATATAGACTATGTGGTCCTTGACTTGGGATCGGAGGTCAATGTCATCACGAAGCAAACCTGGGCACTGATGGGAAAAGAAAAGTTGATGTATTCCCCTATCACACTTAGGACGGCTAATCAGCAGGTAGTAAGCCCCTTTGGTAGATTGGAACATGTCCCGGTGGACATCGACGGAGTAAGAACATTTGTAGACTTTGAGGTAATTGAGATAGTTGATGATAGTTGCCCTTACCTTGTGTTGTTAGGAATTGATTGGGATTTCAATAATTCCACTGTGGTTGATTTAAAGAAAAGACATATGATGTTTTAAAGAGATGGCCTTAGGTTCATTGCACCTTTAGATCGATATGAAGGTCAACGATACACAAAACCTATCAGATAAGAAGACCGCACATATGAACTAGAAAACATATACAAACTAACAGGCAGACAATGGGATTACATTAATCCTATAGCCGATAGGAACCTAAGATGGCTAAGTGACAATGCATGTTCATCATATTCATAAGAAGCACTAAAGAACTAGAAGAACAAAATGTATGAAGTATCTATAAGAAGATGTGTTATATTAACTAGAGAAGTTCATTGAATTGGCACAATAGTAAGTAACCTACCCACCTTTGATGGTATGAATCCGTTATAAGCCTTCCTATCGAAATTTGAGGAAAGTGTACCACCACAACATATATTGTT
>JASDQU011312020.1:11875-22527 GCA_032191745.1 Picea mariana
CCTCTATCATCTCATTCATGTATTGATCCTCTGAACTAGGCTTCTGGAATTCATTTATCAATAGATTCTTGATATCTCCAATCATTCTAGTTGTCCCTGGCAAACTGTTTGCAGCTAAACTCATGTACCAATCTAGTGCATGATCTCTTAGTATGATAACTAACTTCACAAGTTTATTTTCCTCATATGTGATTTGTTTTGCTTCCCACATTTTTTCACAAATAAAAGGTGCTTATCAGTGTCCTCCAACGCCTCTCCTTTGAATTCTAGTAACTTGATGGTGAGATCATGTCCTGCCATCCTGAATGTTGAAATACTACCTTTGCGCGGTATAGATACTTAACTAATTATTCCTGAGTTGGTTCCCCCAGTTGGTTTTCCTTGTGTAGATGTAATTCATGTTGTCTTCCTTCTCCCAAGATTCGGTTGTTTAAATGGTGGTGTTCTTCTTGGTGTATTACTCGCACATGGGCTTATGGGTTCCACACTGACACTGACATGGATAGGATTGTTTCCTTCTATTCCTTCTCTTGGACCTCTCATATTCCTTTCATATGTCGCGCTCATGATTTCCTCAATATGCTCCACATCCCAGATATCCTCTACCTCCTCTTCATCACTTTCTAATCCATTCCTCATGGCTACAAATCTCTTCTTGGTGTTCACTTTATATTGGTAGGGTACTCCACTGCGTGTTCTTCCAGATGTTTCCATGATCTGATTTATATGGTTTTCATCCATCATGATTGGGTCCAAGGCCTCCTCCTTATTTCATTTATCCATTTCTCCTTCCATTTCTCCTTCTTCTGTCAGTGCTTCCCCCATGCACACAGGGAAGTTTAATTGTCTGACTCCATTGCATTACACCTTTGTTATATAGTAATATATTAATAGAAGTATATAATGATCTGATATAGCTACCTCGAGTTCCCTTAAAGAGCTCTTGTTCTTCCACACTATAAGACTTCGATGTATCTATTGTAAATTCTGTGATAAATCCTGCAACAATGCTATCTAACCATAAATCTACTGCACGGGTAATTATTATCAACTTGTTGTAACTACATGATATCTATCAGATTCCACTCTAGCTGTCTGATATGATTTGTAGGATGGTTGTATTTCAACCTTTTTATCCACTCCTACAACACATGTGGTAAATCACAGAAAAATACTTCATGCAAGTCGTTGAATATGTACTTGTCCAGGTATTTGTGCGTTGTCAACTTCGGGTTTTTGTTATCTTTCTAGGAAAACTCCAACTCCTTTGTTTTCAACCAGATCTCTATCTCTACCTTCATTGGATTCCATGACCTCAACATCCCCTTTTAAGTTTTATATTCTCATTCTCTCAATGTCTTGTTGTCCGGTCTGTCATTCTTTTGACACGTCTTTAGAAAATCTCACATACTCAATCCCATCACATTCCAACCAACTGTAAATAGAACCATTTGTTGATATTTGCTACTCTACTCTTCTAGTTAGGATTATTTATTGGTTATTTTGTTCCTACTTTACTATCCTAGATTGACCCTGATTCAGATTTGATAAGCTCCCAACAAAATCCCTCTAAACCTATCGCCCCCTCTAGTAGACCAGAAGGCAATGCAACACACAGAGTGTACTGTGCAGTGTCACCTGAGATAGCTCTATGGGTGGTTGGAATACTCAGGTGTTTGCAACCTGGAAATGAGTGGAGATCTTTGTTTTTACTCTGTAATATTTATTTATTCAGTCTAACATTTGATTATAGAACCCATTCTATCCATGCATGTTAAATACCATATCTAACTAGTTAATTCATTCATCTAACATTCACAAATTAACATCAATAAAGACGTACACATTAATTCACATAACACATGTGTTACCATAGTTCACCCCCTCTTGAGATACGTGCACAAGATATGGCTGTCAATCTCTTTATTATGGTTCAGTAATATGTCACACTGTGCATGTTTACAATGTTAGATATTACTCTCTTCAACATGCTCCTCGATCCCTATGAGGCTGAATAGATCACACCAGGATCCTCATCTTGCAATCTAACCCTTGGGATTGAGTCAGTCACTGCTTCCCTAGCTCACCAACTTACCGAGTAGTACAATTCTTACAACTCTTTTCCATCTGTTCTCTGTTCTTGTCCTCTCTATCTTCTCTCTTTCTATGTTCATCCCCCTTTTCCTCTAAGTACTACCTATTTATATTATTGGATCATCATCCATTATAATACATTACAAAAACCATAACCCTAGTGTCGTTAGGTATTCCTTGCATGTGAAACTTGCCTACTTCCCTTACACATGATGCTTTTCCTTCCAGCTGTCCTTTCTTCCTTTCATGCTTCTCTTCACAAAAATAACCTTTTCTCTTGACAAGGTCTGCATCCAACTTTCTTCATATCATTTTAGATCGATGAAGACAATGTCATATTTCATTGAACTTAAAGAAGTGTATTTTTTCATACCGTTTCGAATTCTACTAGGACATGTAGTATGAAAAAAAGGACTATTGGTTTATCCAGCCAAGATTTCAATAATTCTGGTCTTGGAACCTTCAACATCAGTTAGAGAGTTGAGGGAAACCTTGGGCCATATAGGTCATTACAGGAAATTTATCAAAGGATATGTGTAGATTACAACACCCATGGAAAATCTACTAAAGAAGGAAGAAAATTTTAAATGGAATGAGGACTGCCTGAAGGGGTTGGACACTTTGAAATAGAAATTGGTAATCACACCCATTTTGATCTTTCCATAATGGAACAAGGAATTCCATGTACATGTAGATGCATCATCCATAGCGTTGGGTGTAGTATTGTCACAACCCGAGAAAGTGGAAAATGATCATCCAATTGCATATGCAAGTAGGAAACTATCTACATATGAAAATAATTATACCACTATAGAACGAGAAGGATTGGCAATGGTCTATGTGCTACAAAAGTTCAAGAACTAGTTATTGGGGTCCCACTTCAAGATGTATACATATCATTCTGCATTAAATTACTTAGTCAACAAGCTCATATTAGGAGGAATAATATGAATATGGTTTTTATTATTTTAGAAATATGACTTTGAGGTCATAGTAAAACTAGGAAAGATAAATGCAGGACCAGATCATCTCTCTTTCATATTGACAGGAGAGGATGCAGGTAATTTAGATGATATTTTCCCCAATGCATATTTATTTGCAGTAAGGATGGTGGATGATTACTTTGTGGACATTGTGGAATTTCGAAGTACATGCATGAACCCCTCCGAGATGACAGTTGTGTAGAAGAAACAATTGGTGGTGAAAGAAACAAATTATCAGTTTATTGCAAGGAACTTGTATAAGTTAGGGGTATATGGAATATTGAGGTATTGTGTACTAGAACATGAAAGTTTGATGATATTATAGGAAGCGCACAATGGAATTGTTGGATGAAATTATGCAGGAAAGGAAACAACACAAAATATTTTACGTGTAGATCTTTGGTGGCCTACACTGCATAAAGATGCAAAGGAGTATTGTCATTCCTGCGATGTCTATAAAAGAGTGGGAAAACCATATAGGAGAGATGAAATGTCGTTAAATAAATGGGTCACACTGCAATAATTTGATAAGTGGGTCATTTACTTTGTAGGACTGATCATTCCACAAGCAAGGAGGTCAAGGGCACAATACATCGTCACTGCGACATAATACTTGACAAGGTGGGTAGAAGCAACAACAACTACCAATTGTACTGCAAAGAATGCTGTGAAATTTCTATTTGATATTGTAGTCAGGAGGTTTAGATGTCCTTGCGTGTTACTTAGTGATCAAGGTACAGACTTTCTTAACAAGACATTTGTTGCACTGATTGAGGAGTTTCAGATTCATCATAAAAAGAGTATACCATATCACCCTAGGTCTAATGGTATAGTGGAAGATTTTAATAAGATATTGGAGAATTCTTTGACAAAGATCTACAATGTAGGGCAAGGTGATTGGGACTTATGAGTCCTTGCAATTTTATGGGCTTATAGAACTACAAGTAAGAAGTTGTTAGGAAATACACTGTTCTGATTGGTCTATGGACATGAAGTAGTGATGCCAATGGATTGCATTCTACCTATCCTATGTATTGCAACAATCACTAAACTCTTCTATATTGGCATGATAGTGGAGAGATCAGTGCGGTTATTTCAACTTGAGGAGGACCGGTTTATTTTAGGGTTCCATTAGCAGGTGCAGAAATCCAGAGAGAAGGCCTAACATGATCACCACATTAAACAAAATAAATTTCAAGTCAACGATTTGGTACTACTCTATGAAAACAGGTATATGCAACATCTAGAGAAGTTTCAAATGCACTGGTTAGGACCTTACATAATCCAACAATTGACTAGGACATGGGCTACATGGTTGGAAGCATTGAACAAACAAGTCTTGGAGGGAATGGTGAATGGGAGTCGGCTGAAATTCTATAGAGACATTCGATCACCTGCATAGTAATTTGGGTTGCACCAGAACCTTTGTATTATATTAAGTGTAACATAGTAGTAAGAAAAATGGGAAAAAACAAAAAAATAAAAGAAGAGAGAAGTAGAAAAAAGGAAAGAAAACAGATAAAAGGTAGATATAGGATAGAGGAAAAAGAGTGGTTGAATACCAAGGTATCATAACTTTCACAATTGGACTGATCATCACATACAAAGACAAAATTGTTCCAAGTTCAAAGATAAGATACGGACGGGCCCAAGTACGAAGTGTATAGCTGGAAGAGAAAATAACCACTGCGTTGGTTGGCTAAGACAAGGCCGTTAAAAGCAATCAGGCATGAAAATGACAGTTAGACAGCCAATGGGACAGGTCATAAACACGTCGTATAATCCTTAAATAAGAAAAGTCACTGAAAATCATGAACATATCAATAGTATGAAAGGAAAATCATAAGGTGGATTTGTTCATAAAAGATAATTTAGTTACCCAGTCACCAACTTCGACGTCAGATTGGCCAAAGAAGTTAAGGAGGGATGAGACATGTATACTTGGAATGAAAAAAAAAAAAAGACGAGAGGGAATGAAACTCTAATTCATTGTTGCATGCAATCAGGAGTGAACATAGTCGAATTCCTCGAGCCAAGTTAAAGAGACATGCACAAACACATGGATTCGTTGACAAGTCCATCATACAATGAGAATGGCACCACTGAGAATGGGAAGATCATCTGGTGTAGAAAAGAAGCAACCAAAGCAACCAGTAATGGACTAGGACGTCGAGGAGATAGACAAAACGTCATCCCCGGTGCCACTAGCAATTTTCCACAGGGATTAATTACCTCCACGGAGGGATGACACACCCCCAGTAAATGAACTAGTGAATGATAAACATGAAATACCAATAGCACCAGTTCTGAATGATGTCAATAGTGATGAGGGCATGATCAGGAAGGTGGTCAACCTGAAGTTCATGGATCACGATATTACCGATTCACATAAATTCCCTAAGTTGGTCAGGGACCAATACTTATGCACAAAGATAGTCCCAAGCATGGGATCGATTCTAGTAGAGCCACAAGAATGGGTGTCGGGCTTAGAGAAATAAGGAATCCTAAACTTGTTCAAAATTACACATTTTAGACAAAGTAACAAAATCAATGTCTTTGTCAAGGTATTACTCAACTTCGTTCATGGGGTGACAATTTGGTTAGATCCCCTGATATCCATCAATACTGCATTAATTTCATGCATCATAGGTTTAATAAAACTAGTCTAAGACCCCTCACTATTATTCCACAAAATGGTAGAGCAATAACTCTTTGAAGCCATGAAATATAAATTTGATAGATTCTAAGGCAAAAGGGGTCTAGATGTGAAGTGAATTAGTGACAAATAGGTCAGGTTTATGACATAGGTTTTAGCATGAAATATACTGCACAAATTTCAAAGAGACGAAGTGTCACCAACAGTAATTTCAGCGATCGAAAAAATGCAAGGAAGGGGTTCAGATGAATCGGGAAACATTTCTTGTTAACCAATTTTTGCAGGATTGCATGGAGACCCAAGAGAAGGGCATTGAGTTTCACTATGCATGGTTACTTATTCTCATTGTGTTGGTCAAGTGGAAAGAGTCCACATATTTCCAGCACATGCATTCTTTAGGTCACAACCCTTTAGCTACTAGGTATGCCAACTTATGGAAAACAACCATCAAGAGGGGACAAAATGAAAACAACGCCACTTTTTATACATATTTGCAGCTCATTACTAAGGTAGTGGAGACCACACTTTTCATACCATAATAATCATTCATTGCATTCAAATATATCACACATTTTACAGCTGACATGCACAATTTGTATGTGCAATCCAAGAAGGATCCTGTGCGACAATGGTTGTCGACTAGTTATTGACTGACACTAGAAGACATGCACTTATTAACTAGTGACTGGGAGGATGACTTGAAGAATATAACATACAATATAGGACCCTCGGAAGAGTACGAAGACCACAACAACAGCGAGGAAGAATAATATTAGACGAATGGCGCAGGAACGCATCCTAGCCAATCTAAATTCCCTGAAGCGAGACTCAAAAGAAAAGATAAAGAGAAAGAAAAAACAAGAGGGGCATGAAAGAAAACTAAGGCGCAAGAACATGCCCCATTTTATATTTTAACCGATGATTATATGGATCATATTTGGTACCTGATCTGTGACTCCACCGAGGAACTGTGGGAGGAGGTTGGAATAAAGCATGAGGACCAACAAAAGAAGGTCCAAGATTAGTTGGGAATCCTTCAATAGCTGCTAGAAACAACATGTGTCAAGAAATACCACAGGTATGTGGATGTACCATCTATAAGACCAAGGACATAAATGACCAATGCACAGACTTCCCTAGAATAATTGTTAGGGTAACATCGAACCATACAGATTGAGGAAGTTGCACTAGAGTTTCCAGTGGACGAATTGCAAGAAAAAATTAAGGCATTGGGACAAATTAGTATCGTCATATCCATACTACCCATCAAAAGGGTATAGGACTTATAGTAAGAATTGGTGCAGGAAATAATTCATAGAGGATACCATTGCAATGAGACTTGGACAGACCGAGGGATGAAATTTCCCAAGTGTAGGAACAATACGAGATATCCATTCAACAAAACAAGGACATTGAAGGCCACATAGAATAATTTCTAAAGAATAACGAGGGGGTAGAAGCAAGGGCCTTGAAATAAATAATGGAAAAGGAGGAAGAAGAAGCTATGGTGCAAAAGATGCAAGCCATTGTGCAGAAGTTATACAAGCAAGCACCATAAGTTCCCTTGGTCATAGAGGCCACTATGTAGGAACAATTGTTGAAAATTGGTGAACTCATGAAGGGATTCAGGGAGCAGATCCAAGATATGCAACTGAAGAGTATGCCCAAAATTCCACCTAAGGTGCATGAAGGTATAATGAGGATGAAAAAGATAGTAGTTTCCAACATTAAGAAATTTGATGAATAATGCACAAAAATTTGTGAAGAAAGTGTGAAAGTGTGGGAAGAGCTCATGAGCGACCTAAAGATGAAGGTTGTGTTGGCATGTTTTACAGACAGTGTGTGCTTGTCATTGATGGAAAGATCAGAGTATGCAGCGAAGGAAAAACAAGGACAAATTAAGCTCAGGAGGAATCAGTGTAGAGTCGAAAGTAGTGCGTAGGTGCGCACCAGGAATGAGGTTAACTCATTGCGAGTAAACTCCATTTAGGAGTTTCGTAGATCAGGACTTGAAGGTGTTGAGAGCTTACACATCTAGAATGAGAAATTGCGAAGTGGCGAAATCGCAAGAAGATCTGGGCCATAGGATCTGTGGTAACTATGAAGGACCAATAACAATCAGATATGAATTCAGACAAGAAGAACGTGTAGAAGAGGAGGACAGATCTTAGGTGTCATATCTGAGCATACGTTCCAACCATCGTTGGATCAGGAAGAACCTGCAAGTTATTTAAAGTGCAAGGAGTAGCAGGCTCACAAAATATTGAAAGAAGGAGGACTGTCCATCTTCAGAAAGGACAGTCGTGGACCGTTGGATCAAGAGGACGCGTGAAAGAGCACCACAAAGAATCCATTTTGGAGTTTCGAAGATCATGAAATCCAAAGGAAAGAGGTTCAAACTTGCAATATGTGAGATCACGAAAATATTGTATTCGTCAGATCGAGGCTTGATCTGGACCATTGATCCGACTCCATCTCGAAGTTTCGGCTATCGTGACTTGGAGTGATGAGACACTTCATCACAGGAATCGCGAGATGCGAATTCATGATAAGATCTTGACTGCCATATCACCTAGGATTATAGATCGTTGATCTAAGCTCCATCTCGGATCTTCTCCTATCGCGACTTGGAGTGACGAGAACCTCCATCACAGGATTCGTGAGATGTGAACTCACGATAAGATCTGGACCATCAGATCACCAAGGGTTTTGGACCATTGATCTAAGCTCCATCTCGGAGCTTCACCTATCGCGACTTGGAGTAACAAGAACCTCCATCTAAGGAATCGTGATATGTGAAATAGCGGTATGATCCGAGCCGTTGAATCAAGATCATATCTGGACCATTGAATCATAGGAAAAGTCACTGACTTGGAGTCAACGGAGCATGGCGTGGAAAATCGTGAGATGCGATATCACGATAAGATCTGGACTGTCAGATCTATGGATATTTTAACCATCGATCAGACTCAATGAAGTTTATGAACTCGCGAAATATGAAGCACCTTTTGGCACAGCCTATGGTCACCACCGGTGGTCACGAGAAGGGAAGGAGTCAGTTTAGATAAGCTCCATTTCTGGGTTTCAGGGATCGCGACTTGGTGAGTCGAGATGCCTCATCTCCAGATTCAGGAAATGATAATTTTTGAAAATCACTTTATGCATAAGCACTTGGTCATGGCCATGGTCATATAGAGGAAGGAGCTAGTGTAGAAAAGATCTGTATGTAAGCTTCGAAACTCACAACATGAAGAGTCAAGATACCTCATCGTAGAATCTCCATATTGTGAAAGTGCAAAATGCATAAATCACGACAATATCATTTAGATCTAATCCAATGGTGCAGATGAAACTGAAGGAGATCAGAGGGCTATTGTTGCACGTCACAGTGTAACTGCCAGAAACCACTGATGGTTTCTGCTAGAGGACTCGAAGACACTTCGGGGTGATTGAAAGAGGAGATGAAGAGTCTCTGGGAATCTTCAAGAGGGATGAAGATGCTCATAGAGGCGATTGACAACTGGATGAGCATTGAATCCTATAACTGGAACAGAGAAGGTGAGCCCGACTATCATAGAGAAGACGAAGAGTCTCAACTGTCAGAGAGGCTAAGGAATCTCAGCATAACATACAATGATGCTGAACAAGTGGAAAAATGGCCAGAGAAGCTGAAGAGTCAGGATGATGATCAGACAGAGCACTCGATTTTTGGAGGATATCGATGCGGTGTGAGTATGCAGAGGTATTGCGCGCATTGCATGCACAAGGTGCACAAAATATATACATACACAATACAGAGAAGAGATGTTGTTGTTGTTCGAGTTGCTGTGGTCGCTGTGTAGGAGAATTCAGGTGTGTGCAAGGAGGCAGAGCGTAGGAGAAGAAAGGCACAGTAGAGGAATGGTGCATTGAATGGATATGGAACATAGAGCATAAAAGACAGAAGAATAGAAAGTGCAAGGGGTGTGCAAAAGACACTGATACCGACAGGGCAGAGTAGTGTAACAAAATAGCGACAAGGCTGGTAAGCCATTGAATAACTTTATATCACTGTAATAAGTTTTAGTAACAAAGAATTTATATTTCAGGGTGGTAGGGAGGTGCTAGGGAGGACTGGTGTCCTCATAGGTTCAAGTGGGTGCTTGAACACAAGGAGTTGGTGCTTCCTTCTAGCTGGTTCTAGAAAAACCAGGGATTTGGTGCTTCCTTCTAGTTGGTGCTAGAGAAACTAGGGAGTTGGTGCTTCCTTCTAGTGGGTGCTAGAGAAAATAGAGAGTTGGTGCTCTTAGCAAGTAGCAGCTTGCAAAACTGAGGTTGTAGCCTCATTATGAGTTGGTGCTCATATGCATGATAATTTAAAGAATGTAACTATTACTTATCATATAAAGAAAAAGAGGTTTTACCTTGTATGGGTTTCCTCGAGAAATATCTGTCTCTATGTTTCTCATATATGTGACTGAAGCTAAATGGGCCATTGTTTATTTCCCTGCATTATTGTGATCATCATTCAGTGTTTCTACAAAGAGTTTAAAAGAAGCGTAATTGTTTAAGAACGACAACAACTGATTCACCCTCCCTCTCATTTGTCCAAAAATTGGTATCAAATCCAACCCCTTTTATCTAAGGGTAGATCCTAGAGCTTAAACATGTCAATCCATGAAGGAAATTCAACCAATAAGGCCCCTCTGTTCAATGGAACAAACTTTTCCTTTTGGAAGGTTAGAATGAGAACCTACATAATGTCATTAGGTGCAGATGTCTGGGATGTGGTAGATACTGGTTATGTAAAGCCAATTGTGCTAGCTAATAAGGATGACAAACTAGAATTTAGCTTCAATGCTAAGGCTATGAATGTTATCTTGAGTGGGCTTGCAGAAGCAGAATTCGTAAAAGTTATGCACCTAGTAACTGCCAAAGAA
>JASDQU011312021.1:0-14764 GCA_032191745.1 Picea mariana
TACAGGAAGTACGACTAGCAATAAATGAAGAGGGGAAGGGAGTGTAGCAACGGCTAGGCTCTCTCCTTCTTCAAATGGCTGAAAACTTTGTCTCAATGGAGACATGAGACAAGGACCTACTTGTGTGCTTGTCACCTAGGGTTTTGTTCATCAAAATCATAAACATATGCAAGAAATTAAACTACAACCATTCATTCAAGAAGTTTTGCAGAAAAATACTTACAATTCACCAAGAAGAAGCAATGCAAACCCTAGTTGTAACACCTTCCATTAAGAGAAAAGCCAAAATATGCCAAAATAGTCCTTCAACAAGTGCGCATCACTAAATCAGCCAATAACCCAAGATAGGGCGCAAATTTCAAACCTCCTTATGGAGTGAGTGAGTTGTGATCCAAAAATGAAGGTGAAAATCCTTCATTTATACCATTCCATGACCTAATTTTACATTTTAGGTCATGTAAAAGGCCGACAAGGCCAAAATACTAAAATCATATTGTTTTACATTAAATTGTCAAATTAAAACCCTAATCAAGCTGAAAAGAAGTAATAAGCCCCTTTAAGGGGGACGTCAACCCCTTCTAGGGCAAATGGGGCATCCTGGAGCAAAATGTTAGCCCTCCTTGGGCTTCTCCAACCTGCCACACGTGCCAATGCTGCCTAGTCTGCCTCCCAAGACGTCCATGATGTTGGATGACGTCATGGTCAAGATGGTGACGTCCTAGGCCTTTCAAGGCCAACGTTCCACTAAAAAGGGCCATCCCCCCTGGGTGAAGCTCTATCGGGGTGCCTCTGGTGGAACGTCCTCTTCTTCTCTGGTGCAAAGCCCCTGATCCATCTCTATCCTATCTCTTCCCCCTGATGGGGTCTCAACATCCACCTGATGGGCTCTTCAGCCCCATGGAGGTCCAAACTGATCATCTCCCCATGTGTACCGGTCCAAAATGATACCTGTCTATCGGGCATGGTCCTGCACATCAAAAGCTACGCCCTCCATGGGCTCATCAGTCACAAGGATCATAGCAATGTCAATCACATCTCATCATCAATATTATTAAACATGTGCATAAAATCCCTAATACATCAGTTAATAGCTCAAAGACGTTACACAAGCCTACAATACAAGTCTGGAGAAAAAGACAAGGCGTCCTATTGGGCTAGTGTCCACAGAAGAAGGAAAGTTCCTGAAAGAAACCTCATCCAAGCCATGTAAGTGGGTGATGTGGTGAGGGGCTGTCCAAACATGTGGGCGCAGTGAGGGCCAAGGATGCAAAAAATGTTACCTGTGGGTGCCTTTGTAGAAGGCGAGCTGTACCTGTCATGGATGCATTTTTTTCAAGCCCATTCTTGCCTTTTATTCTTCATTCTTATATTCTTTTATCTTTTATTGTTTTTTGTTCAAGAGCTAATCAGGGGACACTGCCCTGGCATGGTGACCAGTGGTGAAGCGTTACCCACAAGTATTTTCACAGAAATGAGAAGGTTGGCTCGTGATGAAACCCCCTTTCCCTTGGCCATGCAACCAAGAGTCGTTGCCCTGGCGTGGTGACCAGCTAATGGCAATGTCATATTGTTAGATACCCATGGACCTAATAGGCTGGCTCGTGATGAGACCCCCTATCCTCTGGTTAGGCCTTGTTTTATTATTTTTCCGGGTCCCTCTTGTTTCTTGCTGAGAAGCTTTTTATTGTTCCTCGGGGATCCCTGGGCGAAGCATCTCAAGGTTTTATTTTTAGGCTTTTATCTTTTACCAGCTTTCTTTTATCTTCTGGGCCTTTAGCCCCTTCTTCCCATGAGATAAGGTGCAATCCTGAAAATAGGTCAACCCAATGTCTGGACAAGTGGAATGGGATAAGTGAGTGGGAAACAAGATGAAACAGTGGTGCTATGATGGGAGCGGACGATGGCTTTTCAGAAATCCCCCCAGTGGCAAACCAAAACCTACAGACACAGGCTTGCTAGGGCACCCTGTCAATCCCCCCAAACATGGTCAAGTGGGCAAGTGTAAGATCCAATCAGTTGTTAGAAATAAAAGGAATCAGATGCATACATTCAATGGTTTTGATTATCAAAGTGACACATACCATGATACCTGGACTAATTACCTCATGGAGCAAGAACTTTCTCTAACACAAGACCAAGCCGATGGTGATGGATGCTGTTGTTGCTGACAAGATAAAGATGTTGGAAGAAAGAAAAGGTGGGCCCTCCAGGGCCATGCCAAAGTCGATCCTACTCTCGGTACTCCATGTCTAGGACCTGTGGGCCTCGAGACATGATCTCCTAGTTATCCCTAAAAGTGGGGGATAACAATACTAACAATAAGTGTTGGAAGCTACATCCAAAGCTTAATCCAAAGAACCACAAGAAGGGGGGCAAGAAGAAGAACATACTAGCCATGGATTCAAACAATCAAGTAGACAGCAACTCAGATGTAGACGAAAAAATTACCTGCACTACAGTGAAAAAGGAGGTGAACTTGGGTAGCCCCCATCTTAAGGAAGAGAAGGAGATGACTAAACTATTCTATATCAAGATCCAAGTCAAGGAGACAAAGGTGGATGCTCTATTCAACTCAAGTTCACAAGCCAACCTCATAGTAGAGGATCTGGTGAGTAAGCTTGGATTGGAAGCTCATGACCATCCTTGCCCATACCCCTTGGGATGGGTACATAAGTATGTAGAGCTTCGAGTCACTAAGCAGTGTAAGATCAAATTTTCCATAATTGCAAACCATGTTGGTGAGGTGGAGGTAGATGTGGTACCACTTAATGTGTGTGGTGTAGTGTTTGGAAACCTTTACATGTACATGAGGGATGCAATCTTCATGAGGAGAGTAAACCAATACCTCCTAGTCAAGGATGGGAAGTCCATCATCAATGTGCACAAAGGTAAATCTAAGATCTCTTTGTTAAGTGCTAACCAAGCCAAGAAATTGATTATCTCAAGTAGGAAGTTTGTATTGCTCTTCTTTAGAAAAAAATTGGCAAGGAGATGAATTGATAAAAGTAAAGGCATCTCTAGAGGGATGTACTAAAGAGTAGAAACACCAATTGGAGGAGTTTTTGTAGGCATATAGAGAGGTGTTCCAAGAACCTAAATGGTTACCACCTAAAAGGGAAGTGGAGCACGAGATATAGTTGTTGCCTGACTCTCCATTGCAAAGGATATGATTGTCCATACTGAAAGCAAACAAAGTGAAAAATTAGTTGCAGCAAATTGTTGGAGAAGGAAGCAATTCAACCAAGTACCTCCTCACCTTATAGGTCACTTATTATCATAGCACCCAAGAAGGATGGCACTTGGAGTTGTATCAACTATAGAGCTCTAAATAAGATCACCCTCAAGAATCAATACCTTTTGCCCAAGATCGATGACTTGTTGGATCAGTTGTAGCATGCCAAGTACTTCACCAAGCTGGAAAATCATGATACCACCTAGAAGACCCCCTTTAAGACAAAACAAGGTTTATAAGAACAATTGGTAATGCCTTTTGGTTTATGTAATGCACCAACTACATTTCTGCATTTGATGAATGATGTATTGCGACCCTTCCTAGATTTGTTTGTAATAGTGCACTTGGATGATATATTGAGCTTTAGCTCTACCTGGGAAAAGCATATCTCACATCTCATGCAAATGTTAGAGTCCTTGAGAAAGCATCAATTGTTGGTAAACCTTAAGAAATATGAGTTTTCCCAATAGTCCCTAGTGTACTTGGGGTAAGTGATTGGTGGAGGGGAACTCAAGATTGATCCTATGAAGATGGAGGCCATCATCATGTGAATAAATATTACCAATGTCATTGAAGTTGGGACCTTTGTGGGAGCAGCAAAATACCTTTGGAAGTTCATTGCATCCTTCTTGACTGAGGCTACACCATTCCATGCCATAACAGTGAGCAGCAAGAGTTTTCAGTAGGGAAAGAACTAGCAAAAGGCTATTGAAGAGCTAAAATGTAAGATTAGTCAAGCACTAATTCTTGCATTGCCCAATTTGCGGAAGCCCTTTGAAGTGGAGACAAATGCAAGTGGATATGCTATTGGAGCAGACTTGATACAAAGAGATAAGCCAATATGTTATTGTTTTGAATTGTTTCATGGTGCAGTCTTGAACTACCCCACATATGACAATGAGCTCTATGCTCTAGCACAAGTTGCTAAGAAATGAAAAAAATATCTAATGGCCAAGGAGACCATCATCCACACTAATCACTGCAATAATTGTACATCCAAAGTAAGCTTCAACAAGCAAGATACTACAAGTGGATGGATTTTTCAACAATTTCATCTTATCATAGAGTATAAGAAGGGAAGTACTATTAAGTTGGCAAACATGTTTTTAAGGCCACCAACATCCAAGATCACAACCTTGGGTACTCTTATGCACATGGTGCCTTTCACTAATGATGCATATAAAGAGGAATACACAGAAGATCAGGACATCAAGGAGATATTTCAGCAACTACAAGGCCAAGCTCATGAAGAAGATGATGGCAAGGCTAAATACCATCCCTAGGAAGGGTTGCTCTACAGGCTAGATGAGCTTTGTGTGCATAAAGGAGAAAGATTGAAACTTGTCAAAGAGGCTCACACCTCCAAAGTTGCAAGTCATTTTGGTGTTGGCAAATAGTGGCCAGTTTACAAAGGTATGTGTACTGACCCGGAATGCAAGAAAATGTAGCTCGATTTACTAAAGGAGGCATACTTTGTTATATCAGCAAACCCTATAATAGGAAGCAAGGTCTATACCATCTTTTACCTGTACCTACTAGGCCATGGGAGAGTATCTCCAAGGATTTTGTGTTCGTTTTCCAAAAACTAGACAGGGACATGAATAATATCTATTTGTGGTAGTAAACAAATTTAGTAAGATGTGCATTCGCATGCCTTATAAAAAGACCATCAAAGGACAAGATGTAGCAATTATGTTCTTTGAAAGGGTCAGGGTGTACTTTGGGATACCAAAGAGCACCATCTCATAAAGAGATTGCAATGTCCCCTTCCATGTGCTATTGACCATGGGGGACTAAGTAGCCTAGTTGTTCCCCCTAGGCTATAGTCTCATTAAGAAAAAGGGGACTAAGAGGGTAAAAAGGGGGTCACCAAATAATTAAAGTCAAATTCAAAAGGTGACAAAGATCAAGGAGAAAAAGGTAAAGTGGCTTTATGAAATAATTGGAGAAAAGAACATTAGAAAGCCTAAATAATAATAATTTAAGTGAGAATTAGAAGATGGGATAAAAGGAAGGAGGGCGACTTGCTCAATCATTCTTGTTCATTTTCTCACTTGCATCTTTGAGCTCTACAGGTTGGGCGTTTTGAGGGTTTTGAGTGAACAAACCCTAGAGATCAGCAAGGAGGTGCAAGTGTTAAAATTAATGCAACTGCAAGAGCCATTCTCCGAGAGGATGGCAAAGACCCTAGCTGAGATCTAGGGCCCCCAATACACTCCTGGGGTTCTCAGTCTGGGACCAAGCAGTTACAGCCATGGCAAAAGACCCTAGTGAGGGCCCCCAGTGTATTGTTGGGGTTCTTGGTCAGGGATCAAGCAATTTGATGATATAAGTCCCTAGATGTGTTCTAGGGCCCCTGGATGTGTTCCAGGGAATCCTTGCTCGGTGCTTGGATTGATCCTTGGTTGTGTACCTTGGTGGATAAAGTCCCTTAGATGTGTTCTAGGGCCCCTGGATGTATTCCATGGAATCCTTACTCAACGCTTGGATTGATCCTTGGTTGTGTACCTTGGTGGATAAGACCCTAGTTGTGATCTAGGGCCCCCAACTACGTTCTGGGGTATCCTGGTCTGGGACCAGGCAGTTTCTTGGTTAAGTACCAAGCCGAGATGATGTGTGATCTTCTTCTCTCCCAAGATGGTCCATGAGACCTAGGAGCAGTTAAGAAGAAGGACATGCTCACATCATTGACCTTCCTCTTATGCTGTGATGATAAAAGCTCATAAGTTATATCATGAGACCTTTCTGGACATTCTGTCATTAAAGAAGAACCCCCACTTTTTGTTTGAGCCACGTCCTCCCTTTTGTTTATGTGGTTTGGGTCCTCGCTAGCCACCTTGACTTGTTGACTTTCTAATTAAAATTTTATGATTAAAATATTAATTATTTAATTTGGTCATTTTGTTGGGTTTTAATTTAACCCTAAAATGAGGGCTAATCTTGTAAACCCTAACCTACCCACCTAAACTATAAATAAGAGACCTCTCCACTCACTCTCTCACTTATTATTCTTTTCTCTTCCTTCAAATCTCTTGGTCTAAAATTTACTGTGGCTCCCTTCTTGTTTAGTCTAATTTAGGATACGGCCTCCTTGGATAGATTTTCTTGTTGGTTTAGGGTGCGGCCTTCTTGGACAATCCTCTTGCCGAGTTTGAGTGTACGACCTCCTTTGGATCTACTGGTATAGTGGTGCAGCCTCCTTGTTTCAGTCTTCTCTTGTTGTGAAGTGGTGCGGCCTCCTTGTATCAGTCTTCGCTAGCTGTTAAATGGTGCAACCCTCCTTGGATCTGTTGGGTATAGGGTGCAGCCCTCCTTGGTTCAGTCCCTCTTGCTGGGTATAGCTGACGCGGACCCCTAGGGTCTCTTCTTCCAACCTGCCACTATTTTCCTCTTGCTGGTGTCATCCCTTTTAGGCTGCCTCTGCTTCTTTACTGGTGCCACCTACTTGCTGCCACAATCTCTCTATTGGTATCACTTGTTTGTTGATCATGTTTAGTTGTTGATGCCTCTTGTTGCTTCTGTTGTCCACCCTTTTGTAACCTGTGTATGAAACCTATTCTACAGCAGCTAATAACCTAATCGGGGTTTGTTGTAGAAGCCCTAAATCTGCCTTGTCTACTGCTGTAGAAATTCTATATTCTTGGACGGAATTGTTAGGGATGTTAGTGGCTTCTTTTCAGCCTCTAGTTTGGATAGTGGTGTCCTTGTTTTCAACCCTGTACTTGATAAGTGGTCTGTTGGTTATTTTTCTGATATTTACCTAAAGTTCTTCTTGGCAAAACTGTTCACAAGATCATGATGAGATCTACTCTTGAGGGTTTGATCAATGATCCTTAAAGCTTTTTTTGAGCATACAGAAAAGAGGACAACAACAAGCTCATCAAGTAAATTTGTTCCTTGTTTTTGATAAGGTAATGTTCAGATCCATTGTATTATTTTTGTTATTGGTTTACATCAAATTTTGTGAATATATGGTTGATCCAAAACTACAGTAGTAAATAAAACTAAAAAGATATTTTTGTTCTAGTTTGCCCTTAAAATTCTAACATGGGATCAAAGCTTAGGGCGTGAAAAGAGCTCAATTGTGGCAAACGTTTGAGCCTGCATAGATCCACATCTAAGGGTTTGTTTTGCAGATCAGCAGTAAGCTTGTTTTATATCAGATCTTGTTTTCGGTATGGCATCATCATCACTCATCTGAGGCACTAGAACTCGGCCTGTTCTATAACACTGAGGCAGTCGCAACTCCGAGACAATTTGAGGCTATTGGACTGCAGGTCCGAGATTCTTTTGGGCTAATCTAAACAGCAGATCCCATTCCTATTGTGGGAAATCCTACTGCAGATCCGAGCCACTTCATGAGGCAGAAGAACGGCAGTCCTTGTGGCAACTATCCAAACCAACTTGAGGGTGATATTCTGGACAGGTGTATAATAGAGGCATATCTACAACAATAAGGAGGAGGTCGAATCCTCCTAGAAGCTACCCCAGCCCTAACCACAGCCACTACAGGCCAAAGAAAATTGCAGACCTATCCTAATTTCAAATCACAAAATCGCTCAAAGTCTGAGGTAACTCAAGCACAGATCTAAGGCAAGATTCTTTGTGGTTAAGGGTGGATCTGAGGGGAAAAGAAGGCCGAACTTAGGCCTGATCTATTGCAGCAAGGAAGTCGAGTTTCAGAGGCTATTGATGGTATGTCTAATGCAGGTTTGAAGCAGAGGTCTGTTAGGCAAATTTTTGAGGCAGGTTGAGCATTGTCTTGAGGCCATGCTTTAAATGTGAATGATGAGTTCCAACATTTACTTTCCAAGTTTGAAGAAATGACGAAGGCCCCAACATCTCAATCTATACCTGAACCTACAATGATACCTATCAGTATGGAAGAAGAAGAGTCACCTCGAGCTACTCCAGAAGAGGACCCTGTCAAAGTGCAAAAACATGGACCTTAGCACATGACTGGGGTGAAGAGGAATGCTTCCCTCATGATTCTGATAGTAGAACAATAGGTACATAAAGTACGTTGTTGAGTTTACCAACTCGGTTACCTGAGAACATCATAGATGAATCTTCAGACTGAAAAGGAACCAAATTTTGTGGAAGAGAAAAATATGTCTAGCTTCCATCTCTTCAATAAACTCAAAATACTTAGATTGAATAGAGTGAGGCAGTATGAAGATTGCAGTGGCTGTTGTTATGTGCATGAAGAAGTGATTTGGAGGTGTGTCGATTGCTTTCTTGATTAAAGTTTTGGTTCTGAGAGTGCAATGTTATTTTCCAGTCTTCTGAACCTCCAGAAATCATTGATCAAGTGGAGTTGTCCTCTTCCATTGCTGATGAAACACTTAATGGTCTCTTTTCCTAAAGAAATATTTTCAAAGAAGAGAATCAAGTTAAACTAACATGGAACGAAATGAAGACCTTTACATGAAAGACCTTTCTCTTAGTGCTATGGATGTGACAAATAATCAGGAAGGTGGTTTTTTGGTGCGGATTCCTTGTGGTCTTGTTCAAGATTCCCCTATCAAAATAGTTGCCATTCCAAGCGGGTTTCTCGATAAAATCCAAATTGAACTTACAAGGGCACAAATTCCAGAGGAGCCGGATCCTCCCACTATATTGCGTAGTCGTAAATACCCATATGCCACTAATGACAAATACACATATTGTCCTACTTGGGCTCTCTCATGGCAATATCGTCAACAGAACTTGTTGCGAGAAATTATTGGTTACAATGCAGATATCTTTTTCCTTTAAGAGGTCCAGAGTGATCATTTTGAAGAATGGCAAGTAACTCTGGTCAAAGAACTGAACCCCTATCAAAAGGGGTCAAAGCATAGACAACAAACAAGTGTTACAGCAGGCTCAAATAAGTGGCATGGTCTCTTGAGGATATGGAGTTACTTGAACAATAGATACATGTGAAACATCCGCATACATAAAAGATGGCTTTGGAAGCTACAGGTGGTAGCAGGCTGCAAAGTACAAGGTGTGTCTTCAGCCCAAGCAAGTTCAAGGTAAGTCTAGGTATGTATCATTTGCATTTGATTACTGAATTTGAAATAAGTATGTGTCTACTAAAGACAACAAGAAGAGTTGTGATTATCTTCCTGTCATATTTATGGACCGGTGTCTTAAAGGAGTACTGTCAGAATCTCAATTGTATTTTGGTTATATGACCAAGGAAGTTGTGATCTCAGCATATACTTGTTTTAATTGATGTAAGCTAGGTCATTTTCCCTGGTTTGGGAACTCAGCAGTATGTTGGACCATTATCCCCGGTACGAGAGTCCAACACGTTCTCATTTGAGTCATTTTTAGGTTGGGTTGTTTTCCTAGTTAAGGAGCCCAACAAGTTATCTTGGTAATTGGGGTATTTCTCCCTTGTTTTGGGAACCCAACAAATATCCTTTTTGAGTTGAGAGTCCTGAAATTGTAATTGAGCCATTGTCCTTGGTATAGGAGCTCAATAAGGTTATACATGTAATCCGCAGTATGTGTCCTGCAATTTCTCGAAGAGAAGACTTTGTGGATAGTGAGGTCACATGACAGAAAGCATAACCTGGTAAAAGTTTGACTCAGTTTTTCATATTAAACTTGGTACAGGCACCAAGTATATCTTGAAGAGATACGGCACCAAATCAGAGTCAAAGGATCTTGCAGGCTCAGAGGGAGCCAGTTTGCTCATGCAGGGAGACAAACATATTATGAGACTCAAAGGGAGTAGGTGTAGCAGTCCCAGTATGTGATTTGAGCCATGAGATGCAGCAGGAGCAGGCATGACATCAACTCCAATGTATGTAGAGGCACTCCCAGAAAGGGAGGCGGTACTACTTCCATAGGGAGAAGTTATTGAGTCACTTTTAGAGATAGTGGACGCCACCTTGTATAGACAGATAACTAGTTCGTTGATGTATTTGACGATCACAATGCCAGATATATGTTTTGCCAGTATATGGTTGAGTCGAGACGTGTTCACTTGGTTGCAGCAAAACATGTGTTGAGGTACCTGAAGGGTACAGTGGACTATGGACTCTGATACGGTTCGGATCGTGAAGGTTATCCAGATTCAAATTGGGTTGGTAGTGTTGCAGACTGGAAGAGTACATCTAGATGTTGTTTCAGTTTGGGTTCAGCAATGATCTCCTGGTCCAGCAGGAAGCAGAGCTCCATAGCCCAAAGCACTGCAGAGGCAGAATACATTGTTGCAAGCGTTGCTAGTGGAGAAGCAATATGGCTCAGAAAGCTACTCTCATATTTGTTCAGTGCTAAGCTGGAACCCACAGTAATTCACTGCGATCCCCAGAGTTGTATAAAGCTCTCCGAGAATCATGCGTTTCATGACAAATTGAAACACATTGAGATGAGATATCACTATGTTCGGGACATGGTGCAGAGGAACATTCTCAGTGTTCAGTATGTTCCGACGACGGAACAAACTGTAGATATTTTGACCAAGCCCCTATCGTTGACAAAGTTTGTGTACTTTCGAGACAAGCTTGGTGTTATTGAGAATGCCTCTCTTGCTGAGAGGGAGTGTTAAAATTAATGCAGCTGCAAGAGCCATTCTTCAGGAGGATGGAAAAGACCCTAGCTGAGATCTAGGGCCCCCAGTACACTCCTGGGGTTCTTGGTCTAGGACCAAGCAGTTAGAGCCATGGCAAAAGACCCTAGTGAGGGCCTCTAATGTATTGTTGGGGTTCTTGGTCAGGGATCAGGCAGTTTGATGATATAAATCCCTAGATGTGTTCTAGGGACCCTAGATGTGTTCCAGGGAATCCTTGCTCAATGCTTGGATTGATCCTTGGTTGTGTACCTTAGTGGATAAAGTCCCTTAGATGTGTTATAGGGCCCCTAGATGTATTCCAGGGAATCCTTGCTCGGCACTTGGATTGATCCTTGGTTGTGTACCTTGGTGGATAAGACCCTAGTTGTGATCTAGGGCCCCCAGTTGCGTTCTGGGGTATCCTGGTCTGGGACCAGGCAGTTTCTTGGTTAAGTACCAAGCCGAAATGATGTGTGATCTTCTTCTCTCCCAGGATGGTCCATGAGACCTAGGAGCAATTAAGAAGAATGACCTTCCTCTTATGCTGGGATGATAAAAGCTCATAAGTTGTATCGTGAGACCTTTGTGGACATTCTGCCATTAAAGAACCCCCCTTTTTGTTTGAGCCACGTCCTCCCTTTTGTTTATGTGGTTTGGTTCCTTGCTAGCCACCTTGACTTGTTGACTTTCAAATTAATATTTTATGATTAAAATATTAATTATTTAATTTGTTTAATTTGTTGGGTTTTAATTTAACCCTAAAATTAGGGCTAATCTTGTAAACCCTAACCTACCCACCTAAACTATAAATAAAAGACCTCTCCCCTTACTCTCTCACTTATTATTCTTTTCTCTTCCTTCAAATCTCTTGGTCTGAAATTTACTTGGGCTCCCTTCTTGTTCAGTCTGATTTAGGGTACGGCCTCCTTGGATAGATTTTCTTGTTGGTTTAGGGTACAACCTTCTTGGACAGTCCTCTTGCTGAGTTTGAGTGTACAGCCTCCTTTGGATCTGTTGGTATAGTGGTGCGGCCTCCTTGTTTCAGTCTTCTCTTGTTGTGAAGTGGTGCGACCTCCTTGGATCAGTCTTCTCTAGCTGTTAAATGGTGCATCCCTCCTTGGATTTGCTGGGTATAGGGTGCGGCCCTCCTTGGTTCAATCCCTCTTGCTAGGTATAGCTGACGCGAACCCCTAGGGTCTCTTCTTCCAGCCTGTCGCTATTTTCCTCTTGCTGGTGCCATCCCTTTTAGGCTGACTCTGCTTCTTTACTGGTGCCACCTACTTGCTGCCACAATCTCTATATTGGTATCACTTGTTTGCTAATCCTGTTTAGTTGTTGGTGCCTCTTGTTGCTTCCGTTGTCCACCCTTTTGTAACTGTGTATGAAACCTATTCTACAGCAGCTAATAACCAAATCAAGGTTTGTTGTAGCAGCCCTAAATCTGCCTTGGCTACTGCTGTAGAAATTCTATATTCTTGGACAGAATTGTTAGGGTTGTTAGTGGCTTCTTTTCAGCCTCTAGTTTGGATAGTGGTGTCCTTGTTTTCAACCCTATACTTGATAAGTGGTCTGCTGGTTATTTTTCTGATATTTACCTAAAGCTCTTCTTGGCAAAACTGTTCACAAGATCATGATGAGATCTACCCTTGAGGGTTTGATCAATGATCCTTAAAGTTTTTTCTGAGCATACAAAAAAGAGGACAATAGCAAGCTCATCAGGTAAATATGTTCCTTGTTTTTGATAAGGTAATGTTCAGATCCATTGTATTATTTCTATTATTGATTTACATCAGATTTTGTGAATATACTGTTGATCCAAAATTACAGTAGTAAATAAAACTGAAAAGATATTTTTGTTCTAGTTTGCCCTTAAAATTCTAACAGAAAGATTCCTATGTTCCTGATCCAAGCTTGGCCAAGGTGGTGAAAGATTCCACCTTCACCATTCTAAACAATTTCAAATCAGTTTTCAGCAGTGATTTGTGGAGCCAGGGCGCCATTTAGAGGGTTTCTACAGGATTGGGGCACGCTGTCAAGAAAGGAGAAGTTCGTTTTGCCTAGAGGACAGTGGATCTGGAGTAGATCTCACCACAGGAGGGTTTGCCATCCCTAGGGCGACTTTTCTCTTCAGCTTGTGAGGGTTTATCACCTCATATTTATTTATTCTTGAAACTGGGCGCATTGCTGAAGGAGGGCGCACTGGTCCATTGAGGAACAAAGCTTTAAGGGTTCAGATCTGCAGCTACAGCCAAATAATATCTTCTAAGGAGTTAGCCCTTCCATATTATTCAGGAATATACCATTATTGTAGTATTTGGGGGCCAAATCTAGCAGGGTTGAAATTCCAAGAGGTTTCTCAGCCAGAGAGGGGTACAACTCAGCCAGAGCATTCAACCAGAGAACAGAAGGGAAAGAAATTGATCTTCTAAGATCTACATGCAGTTGTTGGAGGTTCAGAGGAGCTCATCTCTTCCTTGTTTTTGTATTTTGGAGTTATTCTCAGCCACACTCATTATTCTTCCATATCTACTCTAGATCTGTTCATCTCTTGTACTGAGGTCAACTTATATATTAAATAAAATGCAGATCTAAAGTTTTGTGGCTAGTTTCTTGTGTCATTCCTATTGTATATTGTTGTTTATCAATTTGTTTCTTTATATGAATCATTTACTTGCTGCAAGACCATAAAACTCACTCTCAACGCAAATCATAGAAGCCAAACTGCAAACTGTTTGACAAAATACCACAACCAAAAACACTGTATTTCTAAGATTTCCTGGTAGATCCACTTGGGAATTTTACAAAGATACCAAAGTTCTCAATTCCTTTTGGACTACACTTTGGGAGAAGATGAACACTATGTTGAAAAGATATATAGCTTTCCATCCACAAATAGACAGGGCAGACAAAAGTGGTGAACAAGACATTGGTTCAAATTTTGAGGGGTCACAATTAGAAGCATCCAAGAACATGGGACAAGAATTTGATCTATATTCAACATTATTATAATAGAGCAGTCCACACTTCCACTAGTAAATCACTGTTTGAAACTTGCTTTGGATATTTTCCACCTTCGCATTTTAGACGTTGTATATGGATAGCTTGGAGGAGAGAAGGAAGACACTACAAGAGAAGCAATGAAGGTTGTACAATGTATTGAAAAGATCAGGCAGATCCATTTGCAAGTACAAGAGACACTGAAGAAGTCATAGGGAAAGTACAAGGCCAAGCATGACTAACACAAAATTGAGAAGACATTCAAGATAAAAGACCAAGCCTGGTTGCACCTGAATAAAGAAAAGCTACAAGGTCATGATAAGAAGATTAAGGATTTGTAGTATGGTCCTTTCAAAGTATTGGAATAGGTAGATGATAATGCCTATTGACTTAGTGTACACCCATACATGTGCATTTACTCAATAGTGAATGTGGAAAAATCTAAGACTCTATAAGCCCTCCACATTAGATCAAGAAAATGAGGAACAATTCTTACCTACCATAGAGGACTTAGCACCAAAAGCCAAAGCAAAGTTAACAAAAGATACAATTTTGTAGAAGAACTCCAAAACAACTAGACAGGGGCAACAAGAACTCTGGCAGGTTGGGTTAAAAGGACAACTTCCAGGCAAGGCTAAATGGTACTCCAAGGAGAAGGTTGAGGAAACATTTCCTCATCTCCTTCAGTAAAATATTTTGTGGACCAAAATCCTCCCAAGATAGGGAAGCATGAAACAAAATGGATCACTATATAATTAGCCATCTGTTTTGGTACTTTCTTGGTTGAAAAATTGGAGCCATGGACTTGTAGGGCCTGTTGACGTCCTAATGCACACTTGCAGACGTGAGCTAAGTCCTGCTCACTTAGTGTGCCCTCGGAGACACAAAGTCTAAGCCCCTGCCCACACTGTCACCTTGACAGGAGCTTCTTCCGTCTAGGCTTACTCCTAGGGAAGCCAAGGGGGGTAGTCCCTAAGTTACTGAGTTAG
>JASDQU011312022.1:0-10570 GCA_032191745.1 Picea mariana
ATTTCAGTGATCAACAAAGTAGGAAAACTTCAAACTCTGTATCACAAATCAGAAGAGAACTCTGGTTTTTAAAACTAAAAGAATCATGAATAATGACATAACTACACACTACATACCTTTTAAGAATACGAAAACAAATGTAAATCTCTTCAATGTCAATTTCTAGTCTGTCTTCAATATATTGTTTGAAAACATCTGAACAGATTCCGACAGATTCTTCCTGTAAATCTGACCAGGAAAGAAATTCTTGTGGGAGTGAGGAAGCCAGATACAGCAACACAGAGGATAGAGATTGAGTTGAGCCTGATTTATTGTAGCATTCTGCAATTAGCTTAAGCAGTACGCAGTTGCTCAACTTGAAGTTTTTAACCCACTCTGGGGGATTTCCCTTCCAAAGGCGTTTCTCAAAGAGCGCATCACCTTCTACACAAGAAATTTTCTGTTCCACCTCATCATATGCATTGATGGTATGAGAAGAATTTTCCCTCTTACATAGCAGAGTTTCTTCATGTGATGCCTCTGTTGGTTGTTGAGCTAGAATAGAATCAAGAATGCCACGCTGCATATCTGCTGGTAACTCCTGCAAAACAGTGATATCTAATTGACTCATAGACATTGAAACTGAATCGTCTCTACTTGCCTGCCTTCCACCCTTGCCAATGGACATATTTCTTGAATCAGAGGTGTGTGAAGTCAATGTCCTTGAATTTTCAACAAGCATTTCCTGAACGTTCTGTGACACAAGCCCATATTCTAATAAGAAAATTGCAAAACATATAGGAGCAGTTAAACCAAAAACTGCACAACAAATATTACATCATGTACCTTTTGTGGATTTGATTTAACAAATTGAGGTCGGTTAGCAGTCTCTTCTCTACTGACACTAGCTGGAGCATTCTTCTTTTCTAAAGAATTGTTGCTTCTATATTGCTGCTCAATTTCAAGACGCAAAGATAATGGAAGGGCCGAAAGTACAGAAGGATCCAACTGCATGTCACACAATAATATCAAAGAAGCCTTTCCCATCATAATCCAAAAAGATCATAATATATTTCACACCAACACACTCATCATATAAACCATCTTAAACAAGTTACAAAAAATATATACATCCCAAGGTGTAAGATTTTCATTCCGTTTGTAACAATTTGAGAGATAGTTCATATGATGCATATAGTCAATGTTGAGATTTGGGTACCTTGAAAAGTGGTACCCTTGTGTTTGTGAGTCTCTAAACACAAAGGGATAGACAATTACCTTTATACCTTTACTTTATGTTCTAATTTCATTTTGACTTAGTCGCTTAAGTCATAAAGTGGCATTTGTCACTTAAGTCATAAAGTGACAATTAATTCACAAAGTGGGTGAATTAATAGAAATAAAGCAAACTATTGAAACTTGGGCAAAGTGGGTTTCCAAGTAAGATTTATGAGATGAAACCTCACCCATTGATTAGACTTGGCTAGATCTAATTTAGGCCATTAATCTTTTAGGTTTGGTCAAAGAGAGGCTAAAGGAGGCAAAAGGGTAAGGATGAGATTCAATTCTTCACTTGAGAGAGCTGAGAGAAGAGAAGGAGAGCAAGTGAGGGTTACAAGGAGAAAGGGGCGCACTTGGAGTTTAGGGCGCAAGCTTTCTTGGGGCTTTCATGGAGGGCGCACCTTCTTGAGAGGAGAAGGGTGCATGGTATGGAGAGCAAGCAAGGGTGCATCTTGTGAGGAGGTGGCTTGTAAAGGGGTGCATTAGTGAGATGCAAATGGTGCCAAGGAGCTCGAAGGCCCTAGCTGAGTGAGGGAGGCGCACTTGTGTTAGAGTGTGAAAATAGCAAGCTACGAGCGCATTTCTAGGAGGAGGTGCACAAGAGAGGAGTAGGGGCGAAAAACCTTGTGTGAGAGGGCGCACTTGAGGCTAAGTGAAGATTTTCCAGGTCCTATCAAGCTGCCAACTAGATCTGTCTTTGACCTCAAGTTGGCTCTAAGTCTCAACTGTCAATGAAGGTATTGTTGTTGTTTTAGGACAGCCAACAGTTTAGGAACTTCTTGTTGATTTGTTACAGTTACATTCTCAATGTTAGGTGCTCTAGCATGCAGTTTAGTCGCCAAGGGTTAGCACATGCATACTAAAATAAATGTAACACACCTAGAGATCTTTACAGCTGAAAATAAAGCAGTTCTACACTAACACACATGAAAAAGTACACAGGTATTTTTGGTCAACATGACCCTGGATAAAACCTCCACGGAAAAAACCAGTTTGGAATATATGTCATATATGAGGAGAATAGATGGTGGAAAACAGCAAGTACAAAATATAGATGAACCTGATACAATAGCACCTTGATCCAAGCTGAAACACAAGTCCAAAAAAAGGAAGAGCGCCCTAGGATGGTGTGCCCCTCAGAAATGCTACCAAGACCACTAAAATGAAGTCAGATGCCAACTGGAAGCTCAGATCTAGAAACCCCTCCACAGTACTCTAACACCGATGAGTAGCCTCTCTCTGAAACAGACCTCACTGCAAACTGAGCTCTCTAAGACCTTCCCACTGCTGATGCACCCTCCTCCTCAAGTGCACACTCCTCAAATGTAGAAGCTCCCCACTAAATAAACTGGGCATTAAGCCTGTTGGCTATCTACATGCAAGGAGGCGCCCAAGATTTCCTCTCCCAATGCATGAAACCTCATGCTCTTTCTCTCTCTCAAACTCTTGGAGTGAACAAATGACCAAATGGCCTCTCCTTGGCCTCTTGCGCCCTCCTCTAGGATGCATAAGGAAACCTAAATATTGGGTGGATGAGATCATTTCATCTCATCCCTTATCAATGGTTGAGATCACTCAAAAAGAATCTCACCCAAAAACCCCTTTACTTAAGTTTCCATAGTTTTCACTTTATGTCTATTAATTCACCCACTTTGTGAATTAATTGTCTCTTTAGGCTAAAATGACCAAATTTTACTTTTGACTTAAATCTCCTAAGTCAAAGTGACATTAGACATTAAGTACATAGTACAAGGTACAAAGTACTTTCCTCATATGTTTAGAAGCTCACAAACACAAGGGGGCCACTTTCCAAGGTACCCAAATCTCAACACTAAGTGTGCACAAGAAAAGGGAAAGAGGGCGCTACTACTCATTGTTAGCTATCTACAAGTGGGAATGTCAAGGCAAAGGCAAAGCAAGGGCTAAAGCAAGGCAAGGCAAGTGGAAGAGGTGCACCAAGGCAAAGGGTGCACTCTTCTAAGGCTAGCAAGCACAAAGAAATTAAAAACTCCAAAGCACCTCGAGAGGAGTTGCTATTGTATCAGGTTCTTTAATTGTATTTCTTTGTAGTAGCTCTTATTTTGAGATCTCCACATATACATCTATCTCTAAACTGGTTTTCCCCGGGGTGGTTTATCCAGGGTCATGTTGACCAAAACCCCATGAGTTCATTTGTCATGTGTGCTTAGTTATTATCAGTTGTAAAGTAGTTAAAGATGTTGAGATTTGGGTACCTTGGAAAGTGGTCCCCATGGGCTTACGAGTCTCTAAGCACAAATGGGGAGACTATTACCCTTGTACTATGTACTTTTTGTCTAATTTCACTTTGACTTAGGAGATTTAAATCAAAAGTGAAATTTGGTCATTTTAGCCTAAAGTGACAATTAATTCACAAAGTGGTGAATTAATAGATATAAAGTGAAACTATGGAAACTTAAGTAAAGTGGGTTTTGGTTTTGTTATCACACAGTTTGTAGCTAGAAGTAAAGGCTATAAGGTAGAAGGCCAAACTGGCGTAACAGGAACCTATCCCACCCAATGTCACCATGATGGGTAGGTTCTTTCTCTTTAGGGAGGTTAGGCCCAGGGGAGACGTCCCACGTGACCTGGGGTTTTGAAGAGGCAAAAGGTTAATAGGATGAAGATAAGTCTTCTCCCCTTCACAGGTCACCACCAAGGGAGACGCTAGCCCTTTCTAGGGCAAATGAGACATCCAGGATCAAAACGTTAGCCCACCCAGGGGCCTCCCCAACATGCCACACGTGCCACTGCTACCCAGTCTACCTCCAAAAACATTCATGAAGCTGGATGACGTCATGATGAAGATGGGGACGTCATAAGCCTTCCAAGGCTAGTGTTCCACTGAAAATGGGTCATTCCCCCTAGGTCTAGTCCTGCCGGAGTGTCCCTGGTGGAACATCCTCTTCCTCTCAGGTGCAAAACCTCTGATCAAGCTCTATCCTGTCTCTGCCCCCTGATGGGGTCTCAACATCCATCTGGTGGGCTCTTCAGCCCCATGGAGGTCCAAACTGGTTATCTCCCCATGTGTATCGGTCCAAATGGTACATGTCCATCGGGCATGGTCTTGCACATCAAAAGCTACGCCCTCCATGGGCTCATCAGTCACAGGGATCATAGTAATGTCAATCACATCTCATCATCAATATTATTAAACATATGCATAAACCCCTAATACATCGGTCAATAGCTCAAAGACATTACAAAAACCTGCAATACAAGATTGGAGAAAAGGACAAGGCATCCTATTGGGCTAGTGTCCACAAGAAAAGGAAAGTTTCCCGAAAGATCTCATCCAAGCCATGTAAGTGAGGTAATGTGGCTAGGGGATGTCCAAACATGTGGGTGCAGTGAGGGCCAAGGATGCATAAGTGTTACCTGTGGGTGCCTTTGTAGAAGGCGAGTTGTACCTGTCATGGATGCATTCTTTCCAAGCCCATTTTTGCCTTTATTCTTTTTATTCGCTTTTTTTGTTCAAGAACTAACCAGGGGACACTGCCTTGGCATGGCGACCAGCGTTGACAGCATTACCCACAAGTACTTTCAAAGAGATGAGAAGGTTGGCTCGTGATGAGACCCCCTTTCCCTTGGCCATGCAACAAAAGGTCACTACCCTGGCATGGTAACCAGATGGTGGCAATGTTATACTATTAGGTACCCATGGACCTAATAGGCTGGCTCGTGATGAGACCCCCTATCCTCTGACTAGGTCTTGTTTTGTTATTTTCTGGGTCCCTCTTGCTTCTTGTTGAGAGGCTTTTTACTGCCTTCTCGGGGATCCCTGGGCGAAGCATCTCGAGGTTTTATTTCTAGGCTTTTGTCTTTTACCAGCTGCTTTTACCTTCTAGGCCCTTAGCCCCTTCTTCCCACGAGATAAGGTGCAATCCTGCAAATAGGTCAACCCAATGCCCGGACAAGGGGAATGGGATAAATGAGTGGGAGATAACATGAAACAGTGGTGCTATGATGGGAGCGAACGATGGCTTTTTAGAAATCCCCCCAGTGGCAAACCAACACCTATGGGCACAGGCTTGCTAGGGCACTCTGTCAATTTCCCCAAGCATGGTCAAGTGGGATAATGTAAGATCCAAGCAGTTGTTAGAGATAAAAGGAATCCGATGCATATATTTAAAGGCTTCAATGATCAAAAGTGACACATACCACGATACCTGCACCAATTACCTCATGGAGCAAGAACCTCTTCTGATACAGGATCAAGCCGATGGTGATGGATGTTACTGCTGCTGACAAGACAAATATGATGAATGAAGAAAAGGTGGGCCCTCCAGGGCCATGCTCAGGTCAATCCTACTCTCGGTACTCCATGTCTAGGACCTGTGGGCCTCAAGACATGATCTCCCAGTTATCCCTAAAAAGTGGGGATAACAGGTTTCAGATTTAGTTGAGATGATCTCAACCATTCATTAGGGATGAGATGAGATGACCACATCCACCCATCTTTTAGGTTTCCTTATGCTTCATAAAGGAGGGCGCAAGGGGCGAAGGAGAGCTCATTCCTTGTTTTGTTCACTTGAGGAGAAGTAGAGGAGCAAGAGGATGAGAATGGTTTCATATGTTGAGGCTAGCTTGGGCACTCCCTTCCATGGAGATAGCCAGCAAGCTTTGGGTATCAGTTATTTAGTGGGGAGCTTCCATTTCTGAGGAGGGCGCACTTGAGGAGGAGGGTGCATCATCAGTGGGGAGGACTTACACCTGTCAGATTGCAGTGAGGTCTGTTTCAAAGGGAGGCTACTCATCAGTGCTTGATTACTGTGGAGGGGTTTCCAAATCAGAGCTTCCAGTTGGCATCTGCAACAGATTCAGCGGATTTGGGAGCATTTATGAGGGGCGCACCATGCTAGGGCGCACATGCTTGGTTTGGACTTGTATTTCAGCGTGAGACAAGCTGTTATTGTAACAGGTTCATCTATATTTTGTACTTGTTGTATTCCACCATCTATTCTCCTCATTTATAGACATATATTCCAAACCGGTTTTCCCATGGGGGGGGTTTTCCAGGGTCATGTTGACCAAAAATCTATGCGTCAAATTTATGCATGCTTAAAAGTGTAGATCAACATTTTAAAGTTCAAGATCTAGAGGTAGTGTTATGTGTTTTTGTTGATATTATGGTAGTTGCGGGAGGTATTTACCTCCACGTGTAAACCTGACGAGAATAGAATATTCTGGGAAGCAAGAAGAAACCCTAATTAATTGGTTAATAACCCTAGAAGACAAGTCGGCTCAAGAGAATGACTTGTATTAGGTTATTAGCATCCAAGAGAAGAAGTCGGCTAAAGGAAATGTTATATACTAAAGAATTAGTACCCAGAATGAGAAGTCGGTCGAGGCAATCTGCCAGAAATACTATAAATACAGGAGGTCAGTCTTCATCCTGGCTAGGATTCTCAGAACTGCAGAAGTAGCACTTGTCCGCACTGCAGTTGGCCAGTTTCTGCGCAAATCTGGAGGAGAGTTGTCGTTGCAGCTGCTTCAACTAGCAGATTTTGGTTTTGGCTTGGACTCTCTCTTGGTTATGGTTTGGACTCTATGATCAACTCTTGTTACTCTTGCTTGGTGCGCTCTCCTTGGAGAAAGGTGTGCCACCTTTGTTTGGCTATCCAGTCTACGGTTTGCTTCCGAAATGATTCTCTGTCAAGGTTAAGGTGCTCGGCGGTGGCTTCAGCCTATGGTTGGGTGACAATATTGCTATATTGTTTATGGTTAAACGAGCACATCCATTATATTCTAATAGGTTATGGGCCCACACTATCTTCGGACAATCTAACCGCTGGAAGATAGATTGGGAGGATTTGCTCAGTTGCAGTTGCAATTGCAGCCAGTTTTTGCTGCAGCAACGAAACCCTAACCCTCTCGTTTAGGCACCTTAAGTGAAGGGATTGACGTAATTTCAGGATAGACTATTGTGCCCTAGCCTAGCGAATCTCCTGGTACTCTCAGCAAGCTAAGACGTCAAGTTTGAGTTTTTGGTCAATTCTAGGGTTGACCAAGTCAAAGCATCCATGACTTACTCTATGAAGTCAGAAAACAAGTTAGAAGCGGCTTCCAACATCATAGCATGGAAGACAAGGATTGATCTCATCCTTGCCAAGAATAAAGTGTTGGATATCGTGAAAGGAAACATTGTGGAACCAGAGTTTGAAGAAGGAAAAGAGAAGGAACCGCAGAACGTTGCAGTTATGGAGAAGTTCAAAGACAATGACATCAATGCCATGAGTATCATAGTGGATTATATAAAAGACCACTTGATACCCTACATCTCCCATTTTGATTCGTCTAAGAAGATGTATGATGCCCGAATAAACCTCTTCTCAATCAGAAACATTGGACAAATAATGAGTCTGAAGAATGTGCTCTGTGACATGAAGATGAATGATGATGATAGCATAACATCATACTTTGTGAGAATCTCTCAGTTAAGAATCAACTACAAGCTATTGAAGACATCATTTCAGAGAAGGAACTGGTAAATATAGTACTCAACGGTCTTCCCAAGACATAGGATGCATTTGCCGCAAGCATGAACACAAAGAAGGAATATCCTACATTTGAAGAACTTTGGACTTGTTGTGCACAAGAAGAATCAAGGATTAGTGCAAAAGAGAAACCTCAAAAGAAATACGATAATCAAGCCTTTACAGCAAGATTCAAGAATTTCAAGAACAAAAGGAAGTTTGGCTCAAGGAACAAGTGAAATCAAGAGAAATATATGTCAGAAATACAATGTTTCAACTGTCGAAAATATGGTCACTACAAGAATCATTGTCCCGAGCTAAAGAAAAGGAAGGAGACACACGAAGCATCAGTGGCCGAAGAAAATGAACCTTCAAAGAAGACTAAGTAGGATGAAACAGACTTCTTCTTCTAAGACAAGGTAACAATACTCTTCATAGTTCTTGTACATACCATGTTTTCTGTACATATCTTGCATATCTATTTGTTAGAAGATAATATGTTCCAAGAGAAACTATACCTATGGAAGAACAACAAGATAAGGATTGCTATCACAATGACTACAAGTCATTCAATACACACGAAAGGATGAAGTACATCAACAACCCCTGGTAACAATTCATGTGGAAGTTATTACATAAGTAACAGCTGCAAGATAAACCGAAATCAAAATCAATCTTGAAGAAACCTAGAAGAAGTAAAGACAGAATGAAGTCAGCAATCAAGAGGAAATTGGAGAAAGACTTATGACACTTTGCAGACGGCAATAAGGATGCAAACGGAAGCGTGGACTCTGTTAGATGGAGGGAGTCGATTATATATTTCAAAAATAAGAGCATGCATTCATACATGAAGCAAGGATTAGGAGGGAGCTAATCCTATAATCCATTGAAGATGATGAAGTATATATCCATGATAACAGCCATGAAAAGCAGTACGTGTTCAATTTGACTTTAGAAGAAGCCTTCTTCAAAAAGAAGCCTAAAAGTATCCCTGATTGTCCGTCCACATCCATGATCCTATGATGAAAGAAAGAAGTTGGAATCTTCAAGGCATGGAATCTATAGAAAACTCCATGGACCTAAGAGCTAAAGAAAAGCATGAGGAAGAACATGAAGATTTCAAGAAAGAAAGAAAAGCCAGAACAACCAGTCATTGTATCAAGAATCACAAGACTACCAGCTTGATATGAACTCATTGAAAGCAATCAAGCAGAAGAAATGAAAGTTGTAATGAAGAACAGTGTATGGAAGACTTATGAACGAAAGCATTAGGAGATCCAGAACTAAAGGTTCTCCTAGATGGAGGGAGAGGACTATGATGAAAGCTTGTTCCAGACATGCCTCTACCTGAAACATTATATCTCTTGCTATATCCATGGGTTGGAGTTTACATCAGACAAATGTAAGGACTATTATCCTCAACAGAGTAATCAAACAAAGAAGTGTATAGAAACCTCGAGGTTTTGAGGTATACCAAAAGGAGACCCTTGTATGCAGATGAAAGAAGACAACTTGGTAAAGAACCTCCAATGCACAGCATAAGTGTGGTAAAAAACTATCTATAACAGAGATATTGTATCAAAATGGTTACTCAGAAGCTCGGGATGATGAATTGCTAATCCATGACAAACCCTCATGATGGCAGAAGAAGTACCACTTGGATATGTTCCAGTTTGACCCTCGCCACAATGTTATGAGCTAGCATGAAACAAAAGATGAATCCAACAATGATATATTCTATTGATCAGAGTTATATGAAGTCTTCAGAGAAAACCAGTGTTCCAGAAAGACCGAAGTACATTGAGATCAGGCATTACATTCTCCGTGATGACCTCTAGAAAAGAGAAAGTGGTTCTCCAATATACATCTCCACAAATGAGCAGATAAGCAGACATTTTTGGTAAAGCCTCTGTCCAAGATGAAAGAGTTTCTATACTCAAGTTGGAGCTTGTGGAGACGACTTCCTTATTGAAAAAGGAAGAGATGACTCCCAGGTTGGGAGGGAGCCCTGATGTGTTATTGATTTATGGACAGTCATTTTTCAGTTCAAAAAATGGTCCAGGATGAGCAGTTCCTTTCCAGTTCGGAAAGTGGTTTGAGATTTCTAACGGACAGACATTTTCCAGTTCGTAAAATGCTCCAGATTGAACAATCATTTTCATAATGAAAATGGTTCGATGGATTGTTGATGTACCATAGACAGCGATTCCCCTTGTGGACAGTGTGGGGAAATGGTCTAGGACAGTCTCTCTTCTTGACAGTCACTCTTAGTATTGGTCAAGAAGACTGGTCTGCCTCATTGGACAATCATTCTTTCGAAGCTCACAGTTGTAAGTAGTTTCGAAGAATGGTCTTTTTTCGAGGTTGGTACAAGATAGTCATTTCCTTAGAAAATGGTCCGGACAATCATTCCCTAAGGTAGATTCATTCTCTCCAGGTTGCACTTTGTTTAGTGCTGGAGGAATGGCCCAGATAGGTGAATGGTTCAGGTTTAGCAATCAGGGATAGGCATTCCCTGGGGCAGACTCATTCTCTCCAGGTTGCACTTTCTTTAGTGTCGGAGGAATGGCCCAGATAGGTGAATGGTCCAGGGTCAGAAATCGGGACAGTTATTCTTCCTTGCTTGAGAAGAATAGTCCAGGACATTTATTCTTCTAGGATATATGTCTGGATTGAAAGAATGGCTCTTGTGTCACTTTGTGGAGTAAGTGAATTATTCAGCATCATGTATGATTACTCAGATGGAGTATGGTTTCGAGAGATGATGCAGTTGATGACATTGATAGTGATGATGGTGCTCATGATTTAATCATGAG
>JASDQU011312023.1:9446-24966 GCA_032191745.1 Picea mariana
CATGCAGAATTTCATGTTGGAGGTGTAAAAACGAAGTGTAAAGGACATCTCCATGTTCTCTAACCATGCCATGGTGAATAAGTCGTCCGTGGCACCCTAGAACTAGGAAAAATTAACCTTCTCGAGTTCTTTGTGTATGCTACTATTACCTATTGGTGTGCGTTATGAACCCTTATTAGGTAAATATGCCCTGCCCTCATCTAGATATAGGAGTTTAATCAATGCTTTTGACATTCTATGGAAGGATCTCATCATACCTACCATAACATATCCCACAACAACCTTCTTCTTCTCAATAGTTTTCTCATCTTCCTGAGGGTTAGATCCCTATGGCGTGGATACTATCGGAGGAGGCACACCTCTTCCTACTGCACCATGAAGTCTACTTCCCTTGCATCCTCTAACCATGATTACCTACATGGAAAATTTTAAAATTTATTATTGATACATATTTAATCATTTATTTATCACAGTGGAAGATGTAATGGGTCCCTTGTCATAGGGATGAACCGAATCTGACACCATATATAACAACCCTCCTTTCTACAAACCAAGTAGATATTATGATTTAGCATATTATTGGTTTTTTTCTTTTAAGTTAACACGTTAGAATTTATCTTCTACGACAATTATGCAAATGATGTAGGAGCATCAGTCCTACTCAACATTCAATTCAACAACAAGCACAACTCCCATTAAACTGGTTTGAAATCTAAGGAAGGCATGTAATTTATTTTGAATCCATTGTAATTAAATATCCCTTGAGATCAATGGCTAGAAACGTTGTGTACACCAAGAAGGCTGTAAAAGCGTCTTTAATGACTGTAGGTTGTACATATTTGAGCATTGATTCATATCTAAATTTGTAATTATGCATTTAAAAATATGTGAAAGCACTAGAATTCTCTTAGAGAAGAAGGCTAGAGCAGGAAAGATTGTGTAAGTCATTGTAATCTATGTTGTAAGATAGTTTTTGTTTTTTTTAAAGAGAACAGAAGAGAAGATAAATTATATTAAATATTGAGGGTATACTATAATCTTTTTTGTACTTTATAAAACTTAAATGATATTGTGTTGATGTATTTTTGTGTCTGTGTGTTTGTATTTTCTATGAATGAGTTGATGATTATGTTTTAAGTTTCAAACGTTTCTCTTCTGGGAGTCACAGTGCAAAGTGTGCACGGTGCCAATGCAAGGTCTACAGAGGTTGAACCTCCTATAGGTTCAAAGATAAGGAGAGACAGTGCAATTGTGCATAGAGCCAATGCAATGTGTGCAGAAGCCATTAACATTTAAGGATTAGAGCTCAAAAGGAATAGTGAAAGTATGCACAGAGTAAGCACAAGGAGTATGTAGACGAACCTTAAAAGTCCAAAATCTCATAAGGGAAGTGCAAGTGTGCATCAGAGTTCACTTCTTAGAAGTGACAAAGCTCATGAGATATAGCGATGTGTGGATTTCCTAGGTGGAGCTCAAAGAATCATCATCATAAATCCTTTGGTAAGGAGTTGATGGTCCATATTACTTGCTTGGGCCATGAACTACACGTGAACCATCGATTGCACCCACAAATATCAGTCGTAGATCGATATTCCAATGCGAGTGTAGATCTCCAAGTCATTCAATGATTCAACACTCTAGGTAGTTTTTTTCATCATTTTTTGGAGTGGAAAAACCTATAATCCTAGATTCTCGAAGTGAATATCCACTATAGATCACGGAGGGAGGAAAATCCCTGCCATCCATCAGATCTGGCCATTTGAAACTGACGTGAAAGTAGAAGGATAGGGTGAGAACCCACAATTGCGGGGTGACCTCGCTTTATGACCAGGTTCAGTTGGTAAAGTATTTGACGCAATGGAGAATTATGTTTGGAGTGAATTCTCTCAGAGCTCCAAAGTCCCAGAGCACCGAAGTGAGGTCCTTTTTGGATAGTGTTTGGTTATAGCCTGCGGTCACATGCATAACTCCACCAGAGGAAGGGACCCTCACAAAATTGAATTTTCACACCAATTTTTAAAGGGCCTATGGTAAAGAAAACTAGGGGTTCTATTACGGATCAATGACTAGGATGCCAATCAGAACTTTGACAACAATTTAGTTAAAATGTATAAACTCAATTTTATTCCTATGATTTAAACATTCAAACAACGTAAGTACTTCATCCCACATAACCAATGCAAGTTAGGAATTAAGCATATAAGCATATAAATCAATGATGTCCAAATGAAAAGGTTGATCCAGAACCCAAAATCTTGTAGTTGCATTGAACATGAACCCGTATATTCCTCAAAATACTAGAGAAATACTAGTCGTAGCCATACAACGTAGAAGGGAATACTACTCTTTATCAATGTATGTGCTATTAGGAGGAAGTAATTGCATTCTTGAAAATTAGTCCTACTCATGAAGGAGTATGTATTCAAGATATAACTTAGTGGTTACTCACACATGTGTAATATAAATTTCAAAATCAACTATGAGAATGATACCTTATCCTTGGCCCCCATTTTGTTTGAAAAAATGAATATATCCTTTTATCCAAAGAAAAATTTCTTTGTACAAGGAATTTATACATGTCCTTAAATTTCAATTATTGAATACCAATCGATCTATAATAGACTTTGTATGTATATATAATAAAACTCAACTCATTGTATCATTATATTTCCATGAAGCATCAACCTAAATAACATAGAAAATGCTAAAAATTCCCCAAACTAAATAGTCGACTTCACACTTTCAATATATCACAAATTGTGAACACCAATGGAAGATTTTCAATATATAAGAGATTTCCAACAAAACCATTATTAATTTTTTACTACCATAACCAAGGATTCTGATCGGTCAAGTTATAAGTATGTATAATTTATGTATACTTCATCCCAGTTAGGTGCGAAAAAGAAATCCACAGTCGAATTCTCTAATTATGATTATGTTACATTTAAATTTGAAGAACTTGATTATATATAAATTCATAAAGGAACGATTATATACATAAATATTGGAAATCATGAATTATATATGGACGTACTATAGTACACAGAATCAATCATTTCACTGAATAAATTCATTTAATCCGAATTTCATTCTACATACAAGCATTACAGATTTTAATAAATTCATTGATTGGTCTGGTGCAAGTCATTACAAAATTTAATTGAATAATTTCAATAAATTAACATATAAATAACTGTATGTACCATAACCAAAATGTAATAGGTTTTTTTGGAACCTTGATTGGAATCCTTCGAAGTATTATTTTTGTTCTTCTTGCTTGCAAAATCTGAGACTTTACTGGTACCTCCAAGCCAACGCTAGTGTTACTCTTCTTCCCGCTTATCCCCTCGAGCCACAAAGGGGCCACACACAAAAACAAAAAATAAATAGCACCCAGAACTTGCCTCGCAGGAAATATCTTCTACCCTCTACAAGTCTTGGAATCCCAACTCTCACAAGTAAAACTTTGTCAAGAAAAATTTGGCAACATTACAATACTGACCAAAAGTGGACCCTTTTCACTTCTCCTCCATTTCTTTTATAGAATTATTTTTCAATTACACTTTTCCCCATGCACAACTAATTCATTTTTAGATAATTAAATTAAATGATTATTTACCTAACAAATGTGTCACACTCTCCCAAGCTTGCACAACTAATTCCTCTTTTTATTTTATTTAAAATGACATCTTCCCTCACATTACCCAATGTGTTCCTATTTTTTTTTCTCTTAGATGTCTCTTATTTCCCCAAATTCCCATTTAATGAGAGTTCCATAGCTAGATATTAGTTTGATTTGGATTAGGAGTCTTCTTTTGGTTAGGATTAGTGGTATATTGACTCAATATGCTCCTCTATGTGGATAACCTATTCTCACATTTTTTACTTTATTTTTATTTATAAATACTTTTTATTATTTTCATGAACACATGTGCATCTACTTAACTTTTAATTCTTATTCCCTCTTTTATTAGAGTTTGATTATATCTCAATTCCCTTAAATTGTTTAATATTTTGTTTAGTCCCTTGTTTAGACTTAAGCTTAGACTCTTGTTATATTTCTTAGCTTATAATTTAATGATTAATTGATATTCTGTTCTAACAAGCTCTAAACATTTCATTATATTTTCTAGGTCATCTATATTTATTACTCATATTTTAATTATGTTATGTGGCCTTCCAGAAACACCTATGTGCTCCAAGGGTGCCACTCACTTTGACTAATTTTGGAAGTTTGTCTGACACTTGGATTCAAAACTCAACTTGGGCGACCTTGTGAGAGACTAAGGGATTCTAAATAATAAGGATTAATCCTTATTTGCTGCCCCTTATATTTCTTCCTAAGAGACTGTCTCAGTATTCCCTCATAGTATCATGTACCTCTCAAACTAGAAAATCACTAACCTATAGTTTAGGTCACGACAATAGTGCTAGTAGGTTGTGACAGGGATGTTGCCACACCTCTCCCTCAAATTTCTAGTTTTTGTGCATAACCCATTTACTCCTTTTGTGAGACAGATTAGAAAACATCGCCAAGCCTGCATCCACTGACAAAAATAGTTTCAATAATACACATATATATAAATCATATTGTAATCAATCATATATCACATGTGTTTAAAATTAAATACTCAAACAAAATACAATCCACTCCCTGACTCAATCCAGATTCCAAGGAATTCCATTGATTCCATCAACATTCATAACCTATCATGTGTCCTGCACACTCAGGGGAACTTGTCAATAATATATGTCAATACATATACATCTAAAAGTAAAAATGAATTGCAATATATCATCAACATCATATATAACTCATAATCGAAATGAAATCATAATGTACTATAGTTGGATCACTTGCACAAAAGTGTCCCCAAAGAATAAGTCAATATAAGTGTGATCGGTAGAATGGGATGTGACACCCCTTCCTCTCACTATCCCTCTCACACTCTTAAACACTCCCTCTATGTCTCCCCCTCCCTCCCACTATCTCTACTCTCTCTCTCTCTTCTCTACATGTACCCGTCTCCCCCTCACTTTGTATAACCCTCCCTATCTATCCCCACTCTTCCTCCCTTTCTATTTTTACCTATTTAATCACCATTTCTCTCTCTCTCTCCCCCTTCCTCTCACTCTATCTCTCTCTAAGACCCATCTTGGTCTCCCTCTCCTTCCCTCTCACACTCTCAAACAATCCCTTTCTACCCCCCTTGTCTCTTTAACTCATGCATATAACCCTCCTTCTCTCACTCACCATATCCCCCTCCCTCTATCGCTCACCATATCCCCCTCCTTCTCTCTCCCCCACTATCACCCTTGCCCTCTTTTCCTCTATATAACACCCTTCCCTCTCCTCCCCTTTATCTCAATCGATCTCTCTCTCTACCTCCCCTCTCTGTCTCTCACTCCCTCACTATCGCACACTCTCTTTGTCTTCCTCTATCCCCTCTCACACTTTCTTTCTTCCTCACTCTATATTCCCCTCTCTGTCTTCCTCTATCTGAATCGCATACTCTCATACACTCTCTCTCTACCCCCCTTCTATGTATTTCTCTCTCTCCCTCTCATACTCTCACACATTATAGAAAGTTTGGTATATCAAAAGGAAATAAATTTCCTTGATCTAGACATGACAAGACATGTAAATACCTACACCTATACCATAGAACATGACCTAAACCACGATCGAGACCTATACAATGACTGTGACATAGACCATGACATAGACCTAGAGCTATACCTACACCATGACCTAGACCACAACATAGACCTAGATCTCTACCTACACCATGACATAGAACTATACCATGACCCTAAGCATGACCATGAGCTAGACCATGACCTAGAACTAGACCATGACCTAGAGCTTGACCTGGACCATGACCTAGACCATGACCTAGAGCTTGAACTAGACCATGACATAGACCACCCTAACTCCATCTAATACTAGGAATAACCTATACTCTACCCTTATCCCCCTCCACACCCGAGCCCTAGTATGCCTATACCTATTGTTGAAGGCCCCACAATGCTTGCACCAACATGTTCGTCCTCTACCCATTGTTCTATGCCTCAAAATACATTCAATCTTAATCCCTTAGGTCCTAGTTGTCCCCAAACCCCTATACATATGTATTCTTAAAGTTTTTTGGTCTACAATAAATTTTATATCCATTCCATTAAGAGAATCCACACACTCTTGTGATTTGAAATCCTTGCGGTTGAGTGTACTTAGTGCTCATTTCTACTCAACAAGAATGTGTGTGAATTCCTAGTATTCACATGTGCTTTAGCTTGCATGACTTATAGGTACACATGTGTGTTCCTGCTAGGCAGTTTCATGTGACAAGCACACTCCTCAATATCATCTATTTAAAAAAATCTAACAAGCTAGACATTTGCACACAATTTTATGCTATTGGAAGACAATTGTAGGAAGAATTGGAAGAAAAATTTGTCCAATTGGAATTGGAATTGTTAGTTGTGTCTTCTTCTATAATACCAAGAAAATTTTTTCCAATTGGATTTGAATTTTTACTTTTGTCTTCTTGTGTAATACCAATAAAAAAATTTCCAATTGGAATTGTTAGTTGTGTCTTCTTGTGTAATAGCAAGACAAATTTGTCCAATTGGAATTGGAATTGTTAGTTGTGTCTTCTTTTGTAATAGAAATACAAATTTGTCCAATTGGAATAAAAATTGTTAGTTGTTTCTTCTTATGTAATACCAAGAAAATTGTTTTGTGGTGTGATTGGAAGCCAAATTTTCTCCTTAAACATGGGGAACCTATGGAATGGAGGTAGAAAATCCTCGAGGAAATACATACACACTGAAAAGGTAAATGAAGAAATATAAAATCCATGGTTACGTATGTCAAAACATAGTCCTTAAGAAGAGGGAACTGCAATTTATAAAGGAATAGATGTTGTTGTTGTTTCTCTTCCATCACCACAAGAAAAGAACAAGAGTTCAGTAGAGACCAATCCAATTCAAGATTCTATTGTACCTCCAATTAGTATCTCATCAAGACAAGTTTTTGTGGATAACCAAATGATGGAGGATTTTCTTGGAGATGATTATACAATGGAGGAAACTAGAGAGGCATTTGGTGCGTAATATTCTAGTAAGGAATTTCCTATGGTGCAACCTCTTCTTGGACAATTAGATGTTCCAAAAACTAGTCATGGGCATGTTCACTCTCCTCCCAAAATTGATCTACTAGTAATTGAAGGGAAAAGGACTCCAACGTTGTTAACTCTATAGAAGGGAGGTCAAGAGTGCCATATTATAGGTCCATCATCCCTACCTAGATTGAGCAATGTGTTGCGAAGAAATCCTAAACGCATTTAGATGGATGAATTGTTCTAGCATCACTTGAAGGTAAGATACCTAACCAAACTATTTTTTATCGTTATTATAAAATAATTAAAGAATATTTTGAACCAAAATACTAAGCTATTAAATGTCAATTATTTTTAGCTTTCTTAAAATATAGAATTTTGACTGTTGTTAGGAGAATTTTTGGCCTTAAAAAAATCAAAATTTTAGAAACAAGTTATCATATTGTTAGAAACCACGTGAATGTTTTTCATTTTTTTTTAATAAATCTCATTCTAAAGACTTTAATGTAGCCCGACGTGTCTTTTCACAATCAATTTTTAGCAAGATCACAAGAAAACATTGTTTTCTCCAACAAACCTCTCATCTCATGAAATGAAATATAAAAACCCTTAGAAAGTATTCTAATAGACGCGATATCCTAGACAAAGGTGGCACAAAAAAATTGTGGGAATTCACTGGTAGGATACCTCGTTCTGACATGACATTAATTGGAGAATTTAAGAGACTAGTACAATATTTCTGGAATGAGAACATTATTCCTTCTTCCAACCAAAAAGATGTACTAAAATTGAGAAGGGGTTCTAGGGACCATCAACCCTATATTAAACACTTTATTTACATTACACAAACAAAATTGTATGAGAGATTCATGATAGTACATGGTGCACTTAAATTTGTGCAAATATCTTTCCATAAATGCAAGCCTTGGTATGTTCTAATAAACACAATTTGTAACACATGTTGATATAGATATCACATTGAGTATGGTTATTATTATGACACACATATATGTTTTTTTCATTTATTTAATAACACCCTTTTGTAGGAATCCTCATTTATATTGTCACCATTGTCATCTAGAGACTTTATTCACAACATATTCTGTACAAGTCCAGAGGGTTGTACATTTTTATCAAAAATATTTCTTATATGGGACATTCCCCAAGTGCGATGGAATGGAATTACTAATTCGTTGCATCCATGTAATCGATGAATATGAATTGGGGAGGAGGTAGGTTTCCTTGCATATGATATTGATGGACAGAAGGAAAGAAACAATATATAATTGGTGACTTCCTAGGTACGAGTATGTGACTTCATGAAGGACATCGTAAAAAAACACGACAATGTGTTTAGCATGTCCATGTGGCTCGATGGATGGATGAGCATTTTAGAATATGCAGGGATAAATTTCCCATTGACATTCTCTTATCAGTGGTTGATTTTGCTAAGAACTACATCCTTCAACTAGAAAATGAGATTGAAATCCAATATTATCACTCATAGGAGGCAAACATAATGGTCCACATCACATACATTCATGGATCAGATAGTAACGAAGAAAACAAAGTTATATTGAAGGAGTATCACTTCTACATAAGAAATGATCGATGCCACGACTTAGCCTTCCTACAAAATTGATTTCAATTGTTTTACAATCAACTTAAGGAGAAGAACATATAGATGGATCAACATTGGATCTGCTCATATGGTTGTGTGGGCCAGCTAAAAAATGTGGTGTATTTCAATAGTTGTGTATGTTTCACAAAAAAATCAAGGTACTGCATATTTGGAACTATTTCAATTCTGGGCAGGGGAAATGGGAGAATGATGGAGCAATCCCATGCATCAAAATACCAAAATGTAGGAAATAAAATAAGTTCATAACTACTTCCATCATTCAATATGAAAAATCCATTGTTGAATGTTTTTCTTCAGTAACGGGAGAGGGAATAATAACCTGTGAGGACCAATCACCAAGGAAAGGAAATGTACATATATATTTTTGGGAGGTGGTCAATGTAGATATATCAAAGTGGTATGAATGAAAAAAAATCCAAGGAAATCATGGATTTCATTCAATTCAAACATCAGACAATGTAATAGTTTAAATATGGATGAGGCAATGCCTATCCTTCCTTTTCCTTTCCCTATCTTGTCTTGTCTTGGCTTGGCTTGGCTTTCCTTACCTTTTCTTTTCTTTCCTTTCCATACTTTTCCTTTCCTTTCTATGTCTTACATTTCCTTTCCTTTCCTTTCCTTTCCATGTATTACCTTCCCATGTCTTACCTTACCTTACCTTTCCTTTCCTTTCCTTGCCAATTCAAATTTCAAGTATCCACGTGGAATTTTCCCTCCAAGAATGTGCACAAATGAAACCACTCCACATGTGTGAATTAAAAATTAGAAAAATCCACGGATGAATGTGAAAGAAAGGAAAGGTCTTACCTTACCTTTCCTTACCTTTCCTTTCCTTTCCAATTCAAATTCCAAGTGTCCACATGGAATTTTCCCTCCAAGAATGTGCACAAATGAAGCCACTCCACGTGTGTGAATTAAAAATTAGACAAATCCATGGATGAATGTGAAAGATTCCAAGTGTGTGGATTGTCCACAATAAAGTATGTGATCAACTCTGAAAAATATAGAGTAGATCATCTCTCCCCAATATGGTTTGCCTTACATTGCCTAGCCTTGACTTTCCATGCCATGTCATGTCATGCCATGCCTTACATTGGCTTTTGTGGCCTTTCCTTTCCTTTCCTTACCTTGTCATGCCATGTCATACCTTACCTCAATTCAAAACCATATATAATCATTTGTCACTAAGTACCAATGAAATGTAACTTTCTATTTTTGTGAAAACCAAACTTTTTTTACACTTTATATTTGGACCAAAATAGGTTTTCCAAACTCAATTAATATTTTTTTAAACAATATGGTTCCAATTAAACTTTTTAGTGAATCTCAACCTAAGATATTTTTACATGTGAAATTTCTCCAAGTTATTGCCATAACTACAATTAGGGTAAGCCATTTTTCTATATTTCATGATTAACCTTTAATAATTGAAGCTGTATTTTAATATCACAAGGTATACATTTTTGAGATAGAGGACAATTTTGCTTAACTCCTATATTACAATTGATTTCTACTAGCAGTCACTATTTATAAGTTTGATATCTTCTAAAATATCCCTCAACCTAAAATTAATATTTATATTTTGTGATATCTTCTTCCTTATGTTATTTCCAAGAACCATATCAATGAGTTTCCTAGTGTTAATGAAACGAAAACACTATGATACACACCACTTTTAAAAGTAAGAATAATGAGGCTTCAATAGAAGGTTTAGGTAAATACTATTTAGCAAGTAAGTAGAAAAGTATTTAAATTTGATGGATGATAATAGATCCACCAATTCCAAGAATTATTTCTTAATAACCTTTCATGTCTTTAGACTTCCATAAAAGTTCAACACCAATATCAATGTCAGTTTTTATAACAACGGATTGAATTTTATATAACGAATTATGAGATTCATAGAAATTTGCCTCTTATTATGTTTTATTTATATTTCTTATTTAAAAATTTTCCTCGAAAATTTCTTATGCTTGAATTTTTAAATGTGTAATACTTTTTCCTACTTTATATTTACATAATTTCATTTATTTATGTTAATTAAATCTTTGTGATTGTTTATGTTAATATACTATAGGGGTGAAAGGATTGGTAATACTATTTTAAAAAATAATAAGGAAATTCAAAGGAGTACTCATATTCAAGCTAATCCAAGATATGTTGAATAAGGGAATTTTAAATATAACATAACCCATTGCATCATTTTCAAGAAACCAACTTACCAAGATGTTGGATTTAGCTACTAGATTCCATAATTACACCAAAATCCTATTAATCACCCATGTGTACTAGTATTATGTCATGCCAGGCCTTTCCTTTCCATGTCATGTCATGGCATCCCTTGTGTTTCCTTGCATTTAATTTCCTTTCCTTGCATTTCCATGCCTTTTCTTTCCATGTCATGTCATGCCTTGCCTTGCCATGTCGTGTTCCTTACCTTTCCTTGACATGCCATGCCATTCCTTTCCATTCCATGCCTTCCCTTGCCTTTCCATTCCATGCATTATTGCCTTGATTTTCATTTCCTTTCGTTTCATTTCCATGCCTCGCCTTGTCATGCCGTTCCATGCCACTCCTTTCGATTACATGCCATGCCTTGCTTTCCCATGGCTTTCCTTGCTTTGAATTGCCATTCCATAACTTTCCTTGTCATTCCATGCCTTTCCTTTCCTTTTCATTCCATGCCTTTCCTTTCCATTCCATTCCATGTCTTACATTTCATTTCCTTTACTTGCATTTCCATTCCTTTCCTTTCCATCCCATGCCATGCCTTGCCTTTCCATTTCATCCCTTTCTTTGTCTTTTCATGTCATTCCTTGCCTTTTCATGCCATCCCATGCCATGCCTTGCATTTCCTTTCCTTCCATTTCCTTTCCTTGACATTCCATTCTATTCCATGCCTTTCCTTTCCATGCCCTACCATGCATTTCCTTTCCATGCTATTCTATGCCTTTCCTTTTCATGTCATGCCTTGTCTTTGACTTCCATGCCATGCTTTTCCTTTCCATTCCATACCATATCATGCCTTGCATTGCCTTGTGTTGCATTTCCTTTTCTTGCATTGGATTTCCTTACCTTTCCTTTCCTTTCCATGCCATGCCATGCCATGCCTTACATTTCCATGCCATGCGATGGCTTGCCTTTATTTTCCTTGGCTTTCCATGCCATTCATTTCCTTTCCTTGTCATTCCATGCATTTCCTTTCCATGACATGTCATGCCATGCCTTGCCTTGCATTTTGTTGCATTTCCTTGCATTACCATCATATGCCATGCCTTGCCTTGCCATGTCATGTCTTTCCTTTCCATGCCTTGCATTGCCTTGTGCTGCATTTCCTTTCCTTGCATTGCCACATCATTCCATGCCTTGAATTTCCATGTCATTCCATGTCTTTCCTTTCCATGTCATTCGATGTCTTTCCTTTTCATTCATTTCCATGACATTCCATGTTGTTGGATTATTGAGAGGGGGGGTGAATCAGTAATAGCATAATTATAATCCTTTTTGTTCAAATAAACCAAGTGTTATATCAATGTAGAATTATTATCCAATAACGAGCAATAAGAAATGAACAATCACAAACATACACAGTACACCAGTGTTTTACGTGGAAACCCAAATTGGGAGAAAACCACAGAATGTTTTTTCTTATATGTCTTGAAGAATTACATTCATTGAAAGCACCAACTTCCTTTGTTTTCCAGCTGCAACTAGAAGGAGGCTCCAAACCCCTAGTTTCTTAGGCTACAATATGAGGGAGGCTCCAACTCCCCAATTCTCTAGCTACAACTAGAAGGAGGCTACAACCCCCTATGTTCTTCGGTTACAACTAGAAGGTGGATACAACCACCTGTCCTTTCCCCATCCAACCACCCTGAAGTAGAAGTAGAATGATGGAACCACTATCACACTATCACTGTGATATATATCATTGTAAACATGTACCAATAAACTTGAACCATGCATCAACCATGCATCAAATTGTACCTCAACATGTAATCAACTTGTACCATAAACAAGTGCATCAACCATGAACCAACCTGTATCATAAACAAGTGAATCAACCATGCACCAACCTATATCATAAACAAGTGCATCAAGCATGCACCAACCTATACCAAACAATCTGTAATCAATATGTACCATAAACAAGTTCAACCAACCATGCACCAAGTATGTACCAATCATGTTTCAACTACTCATAAACTATGACTCATCAATATGTACCGACATCGTCAACTATACACCTCATGTATGCGCCAACTCATCAACTACTTGTTTCAACCATGTACCCAACTTGTACATCAACCAAAAGACCTCATCAGTTTCATCATCCAAATATGATTTATAACTCTGTAATAGACCTGGTGTATATGATCACATACCTCAAAACCTTCCTTAACTTTAAACAACAAGAGACTAGCATTTACATCAAACGTTTCTTTAGTCTCACATGACTAGTTTTGGTTTAGTCAACAACCCTAACATGAAATAATCATAACTTTGTACCTGTAATGAATAAAGATCTGAACTTGATCCACACTGTTCTCCAATGTGTTTTATGCAATTCCTTCAGGTTTCACTACTTGGAACCTCTCATAAAAGTAGTTATAGCAAAAATGGCATACCTTGTTGAATTATGGCTTATTCTAGAGAGCAAACATGTAGAGTGTACCCCACATGGAATATTTGTTGAATATACCTAAAATTGTTACAAAGCATACTAAAGACTGTAATGTAACCCAAACATTTGGTGTTACTAAATTTGGATATGTTATGAATAATATATGACGTTGTTACCTAAAACACCTATTTTTGACTAGTTTTAAAACTAGCCACAAACCCTAATTTCCACAGAGTGTAACTCCAAAAATAAAACAACCCACAATCTGAAATTTTTGCCACCGATACTTGGATATTTTTCCTCAATTTCATAGCAATTTCAAAGTCTCAATCATTATAGAAAAAAATTTATTGCAAAAATGGTGAGATGACCTATAAATAACATACCTTAGAAAGCATCATCAAAAGAATCTATCCTTCCTTGAATTCCATCCTTCTTTTCTTCACCTTCCCTTAGAAATTCGTCTTAGATATCCTTTGGTTACCTCAGACACCTATAGTTATTCAATATTCTCAATTGTTTCTAAAATGAGAGAGCCTTCCCTCTTATTTATACTCTCCAAGTAGCTTCCTTAAAAACATCTTCTAGGTCACTTTGCCCACTTTTCTTATTTTAGGGTTAACCCACTTCTAATTTCTCCATTAAATTTATTATTTAAATAATTTATTTTGTATTCACTTTGAATTATAGTACACTCATCGATTCAATTTATTATTTACCTTATAAAATCTCTTAAACCACTTTGACTACTTCGACCTTTTGGGGCTTCTAGATGACATATGAGGGTCCTCCAACTTCGTAAGGCCATAACTCTCAAACCGTGAGGAGTTATGTGACGTTCCACATAACACCAGAAATGGAATGAAATGTCCCGTCCATATAGAATATTATTACCTGAAAATATATCAAAACTCATACCATTATCCATCAAACAAATTTGGGTCCATTACCCAAACCTGGGTTCTCCAACTTCTCATGGCCATAACTCTCTAACCATGAGGGGTTATGTGACGTTCCACGTATATAACGACCCTGCTTAAATAAATGTAAAGGATTATCAATTATAATTAAATTGATAATCTGATTGTCCTAAGATGTTAGCCAAACAATAATTGTTTCCTATATAATATTAACTACATTAATTATCATTAATTATTTGTTCATAATTGTCAATGGTTATTTAATTATTAATCAACTCTTTAATTATGGGAGTAAAGAATTAATAGGGTTGATAATTTAATTTATTAAAACTTACGTATATGAGTGGGATAACAAACATTAAATAAAGGATAAGAAGCATTAAATAAAGGATAAGAAGCATTAAATAAATGGGATAAGATATTAGGTAGCGAGTAAATGAAGGGAAGTCGGTGAAGGAGGGATAAGGGGGGAAAGGAGTTGGATGAGAGATTATTCTGCGAGAGTTGGCCATGGATTTTGGGGGAGATCTGAGTATTGCAGAGAGGGAGGTGAAATTTTGTGAGTGGCATTGACACAATGGACCGGAGTTGCTGGGGGTTTTGGGCACGAAGGGCCAGGATATCCATTGATATCCTGGGGCTAGGGAGCTACCTAGTTGGCAGGGAGGACGGTTTTGGGTAGTGTTTTCCACAAGCGGGAAGGAAGCAAGCGGTGGGCAAACACAGGTTGATAGCATCAGGTTCAGGTAATTACCAAGAATTATGCATTGTTTTGTATAAAAATTTGTTATTAAATTTTATTTTTATGATGAATTTGATTGCGAATGTGCTAATGAAGTAACTTTTAAATTTTACTATTGTGTTGTAATTCAATGGTTGTTTAAATTAATTCAACCATTACATATGGTATCAGAGCCCTGGTTCAAAATCTGGAACCAAGGGCCTACCTACCCACCCATAAATTTAAATAAACATGCCTACTTAGTTGCGGTAAAACCCTAAATAAATGTATTAGGGTGAATAAAAATTTGGGCCTTAAGGACCAAAACTCTAGCCACGCTTAACCTGCACACAAAACATAGAAACTTTAATAAAAATAAATATAAAAGAAATACCAATGGAAAATGTAAAAAAAAAAAACAAATTACCACCAGGTGTACCACTATCATCTTGGCAGACGGTGGCACATTCCACCCATCAACTATTCTCC
>JASDQU011312025.1:16878-33945 GCA_032191745.1 Picea mariana
AATTTAAATGAAAATAAACAGTTGATAAAAATTTATGTTTTTGCTTAAATTGAGATTTCTATGCTCGTTTCTAAATTTTGACATGTACTCTTGTAATGAATGTCTCATACTATAGTGAATGTCTTAAGTTTGTATCAAAGCAAGCCAAGGTATGAAACTATTTGAAAAGGTTGATTCTGTCGCTCATTATAATTATCAAGATTCTAATGGGGGCCCTTTAAATTTTGTAAAAAATTACGGGGAGTTGTTGGGGCCCAACAAACTATTATGATATGTTTTTAACTTGAAGTGTATTCCTATTAGGCAACGACACCATTTATTAATTGCATTAAATATGGATAACATTCCATTTTCATAAATGGGTTTGATTAGGTTCTTTCCTTTAAGCTAGAAGCTTTCAAGGGAAACATGCCTTCCTTCTTGCATTAAAATTACACCAATTCCATTCCTTGAGGCATCACTTTCCACAATAAATGTTTTTGTGAAGTCAAGTGTGGCTACCATAGGATTTGTACACATAGCCTCCTTAAGTTTTTCAAAATATTTGGTCTCTTTTTGAGTCCAATAAATTTCCTCCTTTTTTCATAATGTTGTTAGAGGTGCTATTGTTGGGACGTGATTTTGGGACCAGTTTTGGGATCTGTGCAACACCTGCAGAAGAAGGAAAGAAAGTTGGCACACTTTCAGGACCAACGCATGCACAAAGGAAGGAAGACCATCGACGTCGTTAGAAATTTTGGGTCCATTGACAAGGGATAAGCCCTATTGTAATTGTATAAATATGTAAGGGTTTTGGGATAGAGAGAGGAGAGAAAAGTGGGAGAACTAAGTATGTAATGTAATGTAAGAACAAAAGTATGCAATGTATGTGAGTATCTAGGAGTGAAGAGTGAAAGAGGCAGATAGAGGGATAGGATAACGAAAAGTGCATGATGTATGAGCATAGTGCACATATTTTGTAATGAATGATTCTGCATAATATAATAATAAGTCGGTCGTTGTAGATGTATCCCATCAGGTGAACCACGCTAAATATGGTGTCGTTGTGTCATGATGTGTTTGTTGTTCTATTTATTGTGTGCATATGATGTATGTCTGTCATTATGAATAGATTACATGCTATTATGTTTCTACGCACATGATATAAGGCATAATGAACTAATGTTAAGCATAATGGTTATGAGGGTTGCCTCCCGTCGCTTCATCCCTGCAGAAACTTGGTTCCTGCAATTCCCATAGATACTGTTATCACAGAATATGTACTTGTCCAAATCCCAAGGAAAGTAGAAGAAGATTGGCGTAACAAAGGGGCAATCCTATCACTGTCACCTCAATAGGATGCCCCTTTCTGTTTAGGAGAAGGATAAATTCACTCCAAGAGAGATTTCCCAAGACCTAGTGGTTTGATGAAGGGGAAAGGATAAGGTAAACCGCTCCTCCCTCTAGGTCACTAAAGTTAGATTTGTGCCTTGAAGGATGAAGCAAAAAAACTAAAATAATGTGTACCTTCTCTTAACCAAGACAACACACAATCGTTATGGCAGTTTACAAGCAACAAGTGATATTAATGCTTCAGTAAGACAATGAACTTGTAAGAAATAGTGCTACTCAACAAGTATGCACAACAATTAAGATATGTATAACAACATAAACTAAAGTAATGATAGTTGCAACATGCTCTTCAGAAAATGCCTTGAATGACAATGAACTGTAACAATTTAACTCTTGCCTAATATTATTATGTCACATGAAAATTATGGCCAACAAATAAAATTGGATAGGTTTCCCAATATGGTTGTAACAATGATTATAATTGTTAGCGTCAGAAGTCACTCCTGGATTGCTTGTAGGAGCAGAGCCCAACGCCCATCAGATTATGTCATGATAGTTTTAATGGGTGATCAAATGGGTAGAGACTCAGAAAGATATCGCTCTGACTCGGGAACTGACTCGGGTATGTAAGGAACAAAAGAGGTCTTGATCTAACTTCAGTCAGTGAGTTGATTTAAAGATGAACAGGTTGAAGACTTGGTGAGAGGAGTAAGAAAACTACCTCAAGCAACAAACCTTTCAGCAGTTTGTAGAAGAAAAACTCTGAATGCAAGATCCTCTTGGTTCAGAGCTTTGAGAAACTGAAAGGGGGACTTGACTGGATCCTCCAATTCCAAGTCTTTCAATGCTAAGAAAATCGCAAGGGCCGATTAGAAACAATGCAATTGTTACATTGATCCAACCTACATCATCCTATAACAATTACAACTCGGCGTGAAATAAGCTGACATTCATAAGGCAAGAAGTCTCAAAGAGTCCATGCATAACCAGAATAATAGTGCTTCATTAAAGTTTTACAACCGGGAGCATCGCTCCACCATCCCCCCTTACAAAATACAAAGACTAAGTCTATATACTCAGAAAAATTCACCTAACAGAGGTGTGCTCAGTCATACAAGGCTTGGTGTCCCTTCAGCCAAATTCGGATGGATATTCTTTGTCAGATGCCGCCTTAACTGTGCATGGCTCCTGCAAGGGGAGTAGCTGAGCCACTAAGTGCTGAGTTGGCGTGTGCAGACCTCTCTGGCTAGTCGAGGACTCAGTATGGATTCTTTGGAAAAAATCGGTACATGGGACCCTCTCGGGAAGACAGCTTGCCAGACCCTCCATACCTTACACTTAATGAGTGAAGAGAGGTTTCAACCACCCCCTCTCACCTTCATTTACTCCAAGTGAAAACCAGGATTGAGCTCAAATCAGATGGCACCTGAAGATCACGATGATCCCTTCTGTGGCCAAACTCGATGCCTTTGGCCCTTCTTGCACAGCTCTTTTTATTTCCCAAGTGACCATGGGCTGTGACCCTGTGTTTATTCTCAAGGCGCTTTCAACGTTCGTGAATGGGAAGGAGCTAATCCTTGCCTATCACAGTCGCGATGAGCGAAACGTCGAGATGGATTAATTGGGCGCCACGTGTCCTTCTCAGATCTGACGGTCCTGAACTCACTCGGCGATACTGTGCACCCAGGTCCTGGACGCTCTCGACACTTCACACCTCGGGGATATGAAGGAGCCGCTCCTTGCGCTTCGAAGTCACGGTGGGAAAAAAGGCGAGGAGCCTAATCGCGCACCAGGTGTCCCCTTTGGATGGACGGCTGAGACTGCTCCATGATATTGCGGGCCCGACTTTGGGCACTTTCGGTGCTTTGGGGTTCGGGGTTTCGAGATGTAGAACGGCATAGAACCCTCACCCTTTGAACTCCCGACTGTCGAAAAGCCGACATGACTGGATCTCATGCCACGTGTCTTTTGGATGGATGGCTACTATCCTTTTCTGCATGCAATACGAGCGCTATCCATCGCGCTAATCTTGGCGCAACTCCACTAACCACGATTTCCTGCCAACCGTCGATATGCTCTTATGGATGAATTTGGATCGTCGACAATATAATCTCGCCCACTTACTTACTTGGAAGCCTAGAACAAGATTTTTCCATGCTGCGCTCGGGCGCTTCTCGTGCAACTTGTAGACCTGAATGCTCTTGTGCCCAGGACAAGAAATGTTACTAACAATAACAAAATTAGGTTAAAAGTTAGTAGCAAATCAGGTTAGTTGGTTAGATTAGGTTAGCAAGGTAATGAGTGCAATTTTGAGTTTGAAAGTTGGTAGGTTTTTCAAGGAAGAAGGGTTGAAAACTAGTGCCTTCAAGAGGTTGATGGAGTCATAGGTGGTGGCTCCTTTTGAGGCTGATAACAAGATGATAATGTTGATCTAAGGATGAAAATAGGCCTAGGAGGAGTATCACCTTAGGTCCTCATAGGGTTCCAAACCTTAAGAAGAGAGATAACTAGGGTGTAGGCTTGTCTAAGCCCTTGCGTCTCCTTCCCTAGACCTTTTTAGGATTAAATTTATTATGCAACAACAACTTAGTCAATACCTCTAAAGTGATATCACTTTAGGGATTTAGAGACTTGACAAATTATCAAATCCACTTAGTAATTCTTAGAAAATAGAAAGCAAAGAAATAACACCTTAAGTTCTTTACTTCTATCATTTATTAGGCATGCAATTTCATAATATTTATCAGGAGAAAGTAAACCATATCATAACCATTCCAATAAATGACAAGAGTGGAATTTACTTACTTTCACCAAGAATAATCATGCAAAACAACACTAGATTGTTAATAAACTTCACCAATTTGGATCCAAGTTGCAAGAAAATCCTCTAAGAGTGATGCGCCTCACTATTTTCAGCCAAATGCTCCTCAAGAGGGCATAGATTTTAGTCCTCTTGTCTCTAAAGGAAAAGTTATGATTTAAAATGAATGTGCTTTTGGTTTATTTATACCAAAATTTGACCTTTAATTACTTTATGTCAAAAAATCAGGGTCGACCCTGAACAATTATTACACCAATTAAATTTACATAAAAAATGCAATATAAAACCCTAATAGGGTGATGTCATGCTTCTCTAGGGTGACATTGAACCCACATGTGCCACAAGCCTCATCACTATTTTAAAAATATCAAACCCTAGCCCTGATGACGTCTAGGACTACAAGGGTTACGTTTAAGGCCTCCAAGGGCTAACGTCTAGGTGGGAAGAGCTGAGGACCCTTCATCCAAGCCTGCCAAAGTGCCTCCAAAGGAAACAAATTCCTTCTTCATGGTACAAGTCAACAATCTCCGTCATTCCCCTTGCATGGGGTATCAACATTCATCTGTGGGATTTAGGCCCTCATGAAGGTCCAAACAAGTCATCTCCTCTTGAATTCTTGTCCACCGAGCAAAGACCTGCAGAGAAAATAAGTACGCCCTCCAGGGGTCCATAAGTCACAAGTATAATGGCATGTAAATCACATCTAATAGCCAAATCACCCGAACATGTGCATCAAACCCCCCTAAACCAAACAAATTCTCAAAGATGTTATACAACTTGCCAAATTTAGGTTTGGAGAGGGTCTCAAGATGTCCTATTGGGTCAATAACCCCTAATTCTAGGGTGTTTCCTAAGTTGAACCAATCCTATTCATGTGTGTCTATGAGATGGCGTGGGGGTAGAACTTTGGGCATGGGGTTTATGTGATGCTAGGGATTGTAGAGCCTTACCTATGGGTGCCTTTCTAGAGGGTGAGATACACCTTGTCATCAATGCTATTGTTTCCAAGCCCATTTATTGCCATTTCATCTTTTTAGCTTCTCCTTCTAATTTTTTTTTATGCTTCAAGAAACTAGTTGAAGGCCATTGTCCTAGCTTGGTGACCAGGTGTGACAATGTCATTCACAAAAATTTCATGGAAATGAGAAGGATGACTCATGATGAGACCCCCTTTCTCTTAGTTATGCAAGAATTTCGACATTGATAATTTCGAGAGAAGAAGAATGTGCGATAGAAGAAGAGAATGGACTATTGCGTAGTGGAAAAATATTTTAGTTCAGTAGGAAGAGGACTATGGCTAATAGAGAAGATACACATAGTGAGGTTGAGGAAAGAGACATCGGCGTAGTTCCCCAGATCGAAGGAATACCACACATAGAGGAAAAGGAAAAATATTGTCAGCTTATTCCAGCAAAAGGATATCCATCACATCACAATAGCTCGACTCATATTAGAATCTGTGTCGAACCCACGACCCCATGTGCATCTCTGAGATATGAAACTTTGTCACGAACACTTGTAGTTAGTAAAGGAAGCAAGGATAATAGAAAATATAGTGAGAGTAGTGGAAGTAGTACGACAACCCATAATCAATTGGTGACACCGACGGAGAATACTATGCAATATACAATGGTGGGGGTGGATCCCACTTTGAGAATTTTTGTCTTCCATGGAGCAGGGACAAAATATCCATAACAAAACTTATTTTTCTGTGAAGCAATGTGAACTGTGAAGAATGTCTAGGATGACAATGCAAAAATCACTTAGTTAGTGACAACATTTAAATACCTCACGTTACTCTGGCATATGAAGTATCAGTCCACTACGCCTGTGGTACAAGCTAGAACATTGGAATACATTAGGAAAGCCATGTTAAAAGAATTCCTGAAACCAAAGTTTGAGTCGTAGTGTATAATGAAACTGAAACAGATCAAGTAGTTGTAGAATGAATTAATATGGGATTTTGATCATAGATTCAAGATATTGATGGATCGATTAATCTTCCAGATTCTAGACGAGCAACATAGGGAATGGTTCATTGCAGGATTGTTACCACATATACGATGCACATTGACACAGTAGAAGATTATGTCATAGTCTGCAGCATTAGATATCACCATGAAACTGAAAGCATCCCCTGTAGGATAAAATGGTGTAGGGATGGATCAGGTTGAGTTGCAATTAGAATCATTGACAATTCATTTGCAGTATCTTTATAAAGGGAAAGAAAGGTGCGAAGAAGTTTGGTGTACCACATGCAGAAAGGAAGGTCATCGTAAGAACAAGTTTCCAACCTTTAAAGAACATTTGGATACAGGAGCCCTACATCCCTTGGGCCTGGAGGAGGGGTATGGTGAGAGATATGCAGAATGATGGGTCATCACCTGAATGCATTTCCTTTGATGCATAAGTATCAGAGAACTGCCAATAACTTATTTTGTAATTTTTGTAAGTCTATGTGACATGATGAAAAAGAATGTCCTGCACTCAATCTCATGAGAGAGTGCATTGTTGATGCATACAGAGTTCAAGGGAAAGATGTATTGGAAGGAGGAGTATCCAAATATAATACGATGAGAGGTTGCAATCAAGGAGGAAGAGGAGGATTCATAGGTTGGGGAAGAGGAGGATTTGACAGAGGAAGAGGATCGATTATTTGTTATAAATGTAACCAGCCTAGGAATTTGGTATGAGATTGTCATAATCCTTGTACAACATGCACATATTGTATACAACTAGATCATGCAACGAAATATTGTCCACAGTTGATCGCAAAGTGGTAGGAAAAGAGGAACCAAAATGTTCATATGATAGCAACAGAAGAGTGCAACGATCGACAAAGGGTAGCAACAATTACGCGTGGAGGAGAGAGAACAAGAGTTGATGTGACAAAACAAGGAATTAGACTGACCAGTGGGTCAGGAAAGCAACACAAAGTCCTCCGATGTTTGATCCTTGGAAAGAGAGAGACACATACAAGAAAGAAAGGAAGGAGTTGTTAGAAACATAAGGAGTAGCATCGAATTCGCAACTTGTGTATGACAGGTCACCTGTGTATGACATGCCTTGAGCCTACGACCACTCAATGACAGAAAGGACAGTTGAGAAGTTAAGTACTCTGAAAATATTCTTAAATATTTGTTTAGAACTAATGAAGGATGAAACTGCATTGAATCCACTACACGGTATGATCAACCAATGTGTGCAAGATAAAGAAGTACCTAGTGCACAACGAGCAATTAATCAGGGACAGCATAAGAAAAGGACGAATAGGGAATTTTGACTTAACGCGTAGGTAGGAGACTATGACATGGCAGGATCTGATGTGAATTTCATTCCGAAGCAGACATGGGAAATGATGGGAAAACCAAAGTTTATCTAGTCACTAATTTAGTTGAGGATAGAAAATCAACACAAGATTGTTTTGATTGGAAGNGATTGTTACCACATATACGATGCACATTGACACAGTAGAAGATTATGTCATAGTCTGCAGCATTAGATATCACCATGAAACTGAAAGCATCCCCTGTAGGATAAAATGGTGTAGGGATGGCTCAGGTTGAGTTGCAATTAGAATCATTGACAATTCATTTGCAGTATCTTTATAAAGGGAAAGAAAGGTGCGAAGAAGTTTGGTGTACCACATGCAGAAAGGAAGGTCATCATAAGAACAAGTGTCCAACCTTTAAAGAACATTTGGCTACAGGAGCCCCACATCCCTTGGGCCCGGAGGAGGGGTATGGTGAGAGATATGCAGAATGATGGGTCATCACCTGAATGCATTTCCTTTGATGCAGAAGTATCAGAGCACTGCCAATAACTTATTTTGTAATTTTTGTAAGTCTATGTGACATGACGAAAAAGAATGTCCTGCACTCAATCTCATGAGAGAGTGCATTGTTGATGCATACAGAGTTCAAGGGAAAGATGGATGGGAAGGAGGAGTATCCAAATATAATACGATGAGAGGTTGAAATCAAGGAGGAAGAGGAGGATTCATAGGTTGGGGAAGAGGAGGATTTGACAGAGGAAGAGGATCGATTATTTGTTATAAATGTAACCAACCTAGGAATTTGGTATGAGATTGTCATAATCCTTGTACAACATTCACATATTGTATACAACTAGATCATGCAACGAAATATTGTCCACAGTTGATCGCAAAGTGGTAGGAAAAGAGGAATCAAAATGTTCATATGATAGCAACAGAAGAGTGCGACGATCGACCAAGGGTAGCAACAATTACGCGTGGAGGAGAGAGAACAAGAGTTGATGTGACAAAACAAGGAATTAGACTGACCAGTGGGTCAGGAAAGCAACACAACCTCCTCCGATGTTTGATCCTCAGAAAGAGAGAGACACATACAAGAAAGAAAGGAAGGAGTTGTTAGAAACATAAGGAGTAGCATCGAATTCACAACTTGTGTATGACAGGTCACCTGTGTATGGCATGCCTTGAGCCTACGACCACTCAATGACAGAAAGGACAGTTGAGAAGGTAAGTACTCTGAAAATATTCTTAAAGATTTGTTTAGAACTAATGAAGGATGAAACTACATTGAATCCACTACACGGGATGATCGACCAATGTGTGCAAGATAAAGAATTACCTAGTGCACAACGGGAAATTAATCAGGTACAGCGTAAGAAAAGGACGAATAGGGATTCTGACTTAACGCGTAGGTAGGAGACTATGACATGGCAGGATCTGATGTGAATGTCATTCCGAAGCAGACATGGGAAATGATGGGAAAACCAAAGTTTATCTAGTCACTAATTTAGTTGAGGATAGAAAATCAACACAAGATTGTTTTGATTGGAAGAATGATAGGGGTGAATGTTAACATTGATGGAGTGTGCAAAAAAATAGATTTTGAAGTGATTGAGATAGTGGATGGTAGTAAACCTTATCTAGCATTACTTGGAATCGATTTTTATTTTGATAACCTGAACATTATTAATTTGAAAAAGAGACAAATGATCTTTGAAGTAGTAGAATTAAGAGTTATCGTGCCATTGGATCCAACAGAAGGAAGGCGATATGTGGAACCAGGAAGGGGAAAAGAACTCGATAACCTTGACAATGTGACCGCGTGGATGGATGACTATATTAATCCTACTATTGAGGTTTTACTCAGGTTGTGAAGTATCAGTTCATGCACGTTGGATACAGAAGAAGCCCTAGAACATTGGCAACAAAGGTTACATGAAGTATTTACAAGGAGATGTGATCGTATTGCCTGCACATTGCGCAGGATTGGAGCAGAGGTATGTGATCCTCCAAAGTATGTTGGACTAATAGATGTAGATATTTTTGTAAAATAATTTGAATTGAAGATATCGGATCAACAACAAGTGTTAGCTTTAGATATCTTGTTGAAAGTGACTCTTGCAAGGTGGTGGGCTATGCATAAGGATGGAATAGATAATTGGCAACAATATAGAAGGATGTTATAGGTCAGGTTCAGAACATAAACTAAATATTCCATGCATAAGTATACTAGGTTGAGTTTTCCTATAGATCATCTTACACAGTGCACTACGACATGGAGCTTAATACCTCAGTAGGAATGGATACACTTGTTTGTAAACACTCTAGATGTGATATCAAAGAACTAGTATACTGGGTTGAGTTTTCCTAAAGATCATATTACATAGTTCATTGCGACATGGAGCTCAATACATCAGTAGGAATGGACACACTTGTTTGTAAACACTCTAGATATGATATCGAAGAACTGGAAGTACGCAAAGAAACAACAATCTGGGAAGATTTGACTCACAATTTCAAGGTGACTTTCAAGTTGGAAGATGATGCCCCTTCAGTAGACACATCTCTCCACATTATCAAGAACAATATATTTACATTAGAAGACTTGACGATACCCACACCCTTATGTAGTGTGCCCAAATATTCTACGACTGTTCAAGAGGTTTTGGAATACTATAACGTTGCTAGAGAAGACTAGGAGGATGAAGACCCAAGAAATTTGAAAATACCAGAAACTGAAGGAGAGAACATAGTAGAGGGTCCTAAGCTTGAATCTGTCGAGTATGAAAAGCCATTGAAAACACACAAGTTGAATATTGGTATGAAGGATAATCCCAAGTTTGCAAACATTAGAGATTACTAGAATCAAGAAACTGTTGAGAAGATTGTTGATTTACTGCATGAATACCATGACCTTTTTTCGAATACATTCTTAGAGATGAAAGGAATTGTTGGGGATATAGGGGAGATGAGCATTCATTTGAAGATGAATGCTAAGCCAGTGAAGTAGAGACTGTGCCTATTGAACCCAATATATAATCAGAAAGTGAAAACAAAAATAGATAGAATGATGGAAGCCGACATTATTGAACCTGTCGCAGAGTTAGAATGGATCAACCCGATGGTGATTCAAGTCAATAAAACATGTGGAATCAAAAGCTGTGTGGATTTGCATAAATTGAATGATGATTTCTTACATGACCCATTTCCTAACCCATTTACATATGAAGTTTTGGAGAATATGGGAGGATAAGAAGCTTACTCATTTACTGATGGATTCTCCGAGTATCACCAAATTAAGATTGTGCGAGAAGTTTGGCATAAGACAACATTTGCGACAAAATGGGGATGTTATTAGTATACAATCATGCCTTTTGGGTTGAAAAATGCACCAATAGTATTTTCCCAAGTTGTCTTCGCAACTCTTAAAGAATTTATCCATAAGTTCCTAGAAGTATATTTGGATGATTGGATAGTGTTTAGTTTATTGAAGGACCATATTGAAACTCAACGCTTGATGCTGAATAGATGCAGAAAGATATAGATTTATTTGAACTTGAAGAAGTGCATTTTCTATGCACTGTTTGGTACCCTGTTGGGTCATTGATCTAGAATTGGATCCAGGAGCTTGATGGGGCTTAGAAAGGCCTAAAAACAAAAGTTCTTAGAATGTCTTCAAAACAGAAGTGTGCGTAGGTCTCATCGAAATGAGCCCAACACAACTTGAACAGGCTCAAATGGACATCATATGATCAAGTTATGGTGATCTGTTCGTTTTTCCAAACAGGCAAAAAATGATGACTGTACAGTCCGTCCAGTGCCACGTGGCATTCGACTGTACAGACCGTACGACCGTACAACTGACGTGGAAAGCATATTCAACGTTGACATGGTAGCTTCTGGAGGTGACATGTGGCAGGGTGACTAGGTGTATGGATGCTAATGTGGCAGCTTCTGGAGGTGACATGTGGCAAGGTGACTGGGCATACATACGTTGATGTGGAAAGGAAAAATGGACCAACCAGGAAGTGACACATGTCACCACTGCAAGGGTGGAATGTGGCACGTCTATACGATGACACATGGTAGGGTACGATATGCTGACAGGGTAGGTACAGGTGGCAGATAGCTAGATAGTTGGGTGCTTTACATGTGGAATATTAGTGGCGAATAGTGTGGTGCCACGTGGCCTAGACGTGGGATTCCACATGGCACCTAGGGATTGGTTAAAGTTTCTATAGAAAAATTTGTTTAGATTCAACAAGGTTCGAGCACTAGACCTCTGTCCGGGCTATGCCTTGGCAAGGCTAGGCTAGCTAGGTTGCCTGAGGGTGGTTCTTATAAACCATATGGAAAAGTTTATATTTGTTTTGAAAATGTGTGTTAGTCAGTGGAGGTTAGGGTTGGGGCTAGGCCCCAGCCCCCGGTCACACAACTACACTCGACCACCAGCAAAACAATAAGCCACAGTCTAGTCAACGGTTAGCACGGGGTATTTGGGACTAGCCCCAGTTCTAAGGGGATTGGCATGTGACCTGGTATCTCACCCTCGTTTGTTAGTGTCAATAACTTCAGAGGGGGGGCAGTGCACTGGATTTAGGCAAGGGTCCTATGATAGTGCAGTGAAACCGGGAGCTAGCAGAGAAAGGGGCCAACGCGAAGCCCCTAGGGGTGGGCGCTTGACCATATGATCTCATGTGACCATGAAAAGGGGACACGCACCCAAGACAGAGGGTATTAGCCCAATATATTAATAGAAAGTGGTTTTATAACTATATATTAGTGATTTTTAAGGATTTCTAGGCCTATTTTGGAGATTTTTGGCCCTTTTTGGGGGATATTGGATCCTTTTTGAGGCCAGATATTGGGAGGAAGTTTGGAGATGGTTACCAAATTCATATATATATAAATCAGGCTTTCTTGAGGCCATGGAAAGAGGATTCAGAGCAGGTTTATGCTGAAGATTTTCCAATCCAAAGCCATTTTTATGTAGGGAAGCTGTTGAGGAGCGTACCTTTGCGGGACATTTCTGGGAGCTTCGGTCATCCGATTTCAGTGTTGTTTCTTCTGTTGGGTTCTATAGATCTGGTAGAACGAGACCATATCAGTTTTGTAACCTTTTGGAAATGATGTGATGTACTTATTGAGATTTGAACAGAAACAAAAAAAGCCTCACCCACTCAGACAAAGGCCCAGAGATGTAGGCGAGATTGTCGAACTTCGTTATCACATTGGTGTTATGGTTTGTTGTTGTTTTATGATTTATTTTAGATATACATATGTCTATATGGATATTATGCTTCTTCTATAACTTCTTCCTCTTTCTTTAAGCTTCCTAATTGGTTAATCAAGACATGCTTAATAACTCAACCATAGTCATGTAAAAGATCTTTTCTGGATCAAGAGGTATTAGAGCAAGTTGATGTTTGGATTTGAGTTTTGCATGTTAACTAGGGAAAAGATACTTCATGGTGAAGGCGAGCTTGTTGAAGAGAATCCATTGATGGATTGATAAAGAAAACTTCTCAAAGGGAGAGGATGGCATCAGAAGAGGGACTTTCTCAGGATGAGAAAGAGTTTTGAAAAACTTTCTTCACCATGTTGGAGATGATGAAGGTTTTGTATGATGATTACTTAGAACGGAAGAGACTAAATCTGCGTGAATATTCAAAGGGAAAAAGTGAATAAGGAGAGGATCCTCCTCAAATTCCTCCTTCACTCCATCATCACCTCCTTCTTTTCCTTCTTCTTCAAGTTCAAGTTCTAAATCCGATGCAAAGAAACATGTTCATAAACATACAATGAAATGCCTTTATTAAAACTTGATGTTAAATTCGAATTCCCATATATGATGGTGAAGTAAATGTAGAGAGACTTGACAATTGGGTCATACAGATGGAGGTCTATTGTAGTGTGCAACAGATCAAGGATGGGGTCACACAAATCAAGTTGGCATCATTTAGACTTGCAGGCACAACACTCATATGGTGGAAAAGCAAGTTGCAAAATGGCACGCAACAAGTGGGTAATGTATTTCCATCATGGAAAATTTTTATTTTTGCACTTAGAAAGAAATTATATCCTTTGGGTTATAAAGAGAAAGCGTTAATTGAATTGCAAGCTTTAAAACAAAGAAAAGGACAAACAGTGCAAGAATACATAGATGGATTTGTAAAATGACATTGATGTTAGATATTCCTTTACATACCCAAGAAACTCTTATGAAGTATATAGGAGGTTTACCTGCACTTATTCGAAATAATGTATTCATGTTTGGACCAACTAATATTGATGAGGTTTATGTTCAAGCAACATACATTGAAGCAGGGAAAATAGGTGTTGGTGTATCAGGGGAATCGTCTTCAAGGAAAGAGGACAAAAGAAAGTGGCATGGCAAGAAATCAAATTCAGTGATGAGAAAGGAAGAGAAGCCCTCTTGCAAGAATTGCAAGAAATAGGGGCATGATGAGAACCATTGTTGGCAATTGCATCCCGAGAAGAGACTGAAGTTGTTTAAAGAAAAGAAATAGAGGCAAACAGTTGCAGTGACAACATGACCCAGAGACTTGGGATTAGATTCAGGTGATGAATCTAAGGTCTTATTGGTTGGTATGACAGGTAAAATTTATAAAGGACTTGATTGTATAAGTAACTTGTTTCACATCAGGGTCATCATGAGGCACACTAAGGTTGACACATTGATAGATAATGGATCTCAATCTAATCTAATTTCAGAGGAATTGGTTAAGCAATTAGGATTAAAAACACAAATACATCATAAGCCATACACACTTAAATGGATAAGAAACAATCATCAAATGCACATAACCAAGCAGTGCACATTAAAATTTGCAATTTCATCTAAGTTTGTGGATGAGGTAACATGTGATGTGGTGCCACTAAGTGAATGTGGAATGGTCTTAGGTAGTCCATACTTGTATGATCGTAAAGAAATCTTCTACGGAACAAAGAATCAATATCACTTAATCAAAGAAGGTCAAGAATACGTGGTTCATGCTCATCATGTAAAGGAAACTAAAAATCTTCAAATAATGGAACAATTAAATAAGGCATTTCAAGAAAGAAACACACCTATAATTGTTTCAAATCAAGTAATTGATCTTAAACAAGAATAGGAGATGATTGTACAATGGAAAATAAATCACAGTTTGCTTCAAGATAAGCTAATGTCATGCAAATATTACAAACATATAAACTCATTTGCAGTTGTATTTTTAATGCTATCATTAGTAATGTTGTCTACATGGATGATAGTGGATTCAATAAGATGTGACAGAGTACAAATGGCTAACAATATGCTATCAGTTGTCATGATTGTGTTACAGTTGATCTTGATGAGACAGGTGCACAGGATAGAGTTCATAGACAGAGATCAAGACGGGTGGCCTATCTTGAGCTTGATGAATGGTTACTAACCTTTTGGGGACCAAAAGGTCCTTTAGTGGGGAGGTGTGATCCAGAATCAGATCTAGGAGCTTATGGGGCTTAGAAAGGCCTAAAAATAAAAGTTCCTAGAATGGCTTCAAAAAAGACGTGTGCGTAGGTCTCGTCGATACAAACCCAACACAACTTGAACAGGGTCACACAGACATCGTATTCTCAAGTTATGGCAATCTGTTCGTTTTTCCAAACATGCAAAAAATGATGACTGTACAGTCCATACAGTGCCACATGGCACCTGACTGTATAGGACATATGACCGTACATTTTACGTGGCAAGCATAGTCAGCGTTGATGTGGTAGCTTCTGGAGGTGACATGTTGCAAGGTGATTGGGTGTATGGACCCTGACGTGGACAGGACAGATGGACCAAGCGAGAAGTGACACATGTCACCACTATAAGGGTGACATGTGGCATGTCCGTACGATGACATGTGGTAGGGTACGGTATGTTGACAGGGAAGGTACAGGTGGCAGTCGACTGGACAATTGGGTGCTTAACATGTGGTAGATTAGTGGCGAATAGTGTGGTGCCACGTGGCCTAGATGTGGACTTCCACGTGGCACCCAAGTATTGGTTAAAGTTTCTAGGGAATTTTATTTTTAGAGTCAATGAGGTTCGAACACTAGACCTCTGTCCGGGCTACGACTTGGCAGGGATGGGATAGCTAGGTCGCCCGAGGGCGGTTCTTATAAACCATAAGGAAAAGTTTATATTTGTTTTTAAATGGTGTGTTATTCGATGAAGGTTAGGGCTGGGGCTAGGCCCCAGCCCCTGGTCACACCACTACACTTGACCACCAGCAAAACCACAAGCCACGGTCTAGTCAACGGTTAGTGTGGGGTATTTGGGACTAGCCCCGGTTTTATGGGGATTTACATGTGACCTGGTATCTCGCCCTCATTTTTTAGCACCGAGAACTTCAGGGGGCCAACGCACTGGATTTATCCAAGGGTCCTATGATAGCGCAACGAATCTAGGAGCCAACAGAGAAAGGGGCCAGTACACAACCCCTAGGGGGCTGGCGCTTGGCCATATGACCTCATGTGACTGTGAAAAGGGTACGTGCACCCAAGACAGAGGGGATTAGCCCAATATATTAAGTGGTTTTATAACTATATATTAGTGATTTTTAAGGATTTCTAGGTCTGTTTTGGAGATTTTTGGCCCTTTTTGGGGGATATTGGGCCCTTTTTTAGGCCTGATCTTGGGAGGAAGTTGGGAGATGGTTACGAACATCAGATCTATATAAAACATGCCTTCTTGAGTCCATGGAAGGAGGATTCATAGTAGGTTTATGCTGAACATTTGCCAAGCCAAATCCATTTTTATGTAGGGAAGCTGTTGAGGAGTGCACCTTTGTGGGTCATTTCTAGGAGCTCCGGTCATCCGATTTCAGTGTTGTTTCTTTTGTTGGGTTCTAGAGATTTGGTAGAACATGACCATATCAGTTTTGTAACCTTTTAGCACTGTTGTGATGTACTTATTGAGCTTTGAACAGAAATAAGAAAGCCTCACCCACTGAGACAAAGGCCCAGAGACGTAGGCAAGATTTCCGAACTCCGTTATCACATTGGTGTTATGGTTTGTTGTTCTTTTATGCTTTATTTCATATCTGTATATGTGTATATGGTTGTTATGCTTCTTCTATAACTTCTTCCTCTTTCTTTAAGCTTCCTAATTCGTTAATCAACACATGCTTAATAACTAAACCATAGTCATGTAAAAGATCTTTTACGGATCAGTCATGTAGTATGTAAACAAGGACTTTTGGTTGATCCTACACAGATTTTTTTTATTGTTGATTTTCCACCACCTAATTCGGTGCGAAAAATGCGGGCAACATTGGGTCATATGAGGTACTACAAATTTTTTATTAGGGGATATGCATAGATCACAACTTCACTGGAAAAATTGTTGAAGAAGGAGGTCAAGTTTTAATGAAATGAGGAATGCCAACAAAGTTTGGATAACTTGAAGCAAAATCTAGTTATTGTGTCGATTTTAGTATTTCTAGATTGGAAGAAGGAATTCCATGTCCACGTAGATGCATCAACTATAATGTTAGGTGCAATTCTAGCTCAGCTAAGGGAAGGAGGTTAGGTCCATCCCATTGCATTTTCCAGCAGAAAGTTGTCGACTACTGAAAAAAATTATAATACTACATAGCGTGAAGGA
>JASDQU011312028.1:0-15435 GCA_032191745.1 Picea mariana
CAGCTATCACTCTATTCTAACTTCATACTTTCGGGGGATCTCTGTTACACATTATTTTCGTCATCCCTATGATCGTTAATGATGTAAACCTATCTGTTGCCTTCAGAGGGGTCAGTGGCCTGAGTTCATGAAGAGAGAAGGGAGAAGAACTTTTCCTAAGAAAAGAAGTTGCATTTTCCTATGTAAAAACCTTATAAAAAAGGAAGTTCGCAGGTTGATATATAGGCAGGGTGCAAGAATGACCAATTCTCACAGGTTGCACTATAGCCAGGGTGTGAATAGTTCGCAGCAGGTTGCACTATAGCTAGGGTGCGAGAATTCCAGCACGTGGGAAAAACGAGCGTTTTCTCGAATCTTCTAGAAGGAGAAGCTTCTATGGTGAGGTGGCATCCGAATGGTTTGAAGCTTACTCACTTTCATGATTTAGTGGGATCATCCTAACCTCCTCACCTTATCCTCTTCAACTTATAAAAGGAGAGGAGTTCTCATGGAGAAGGGGTTCTTAGCTTGAGCTTGGGTGAGTTTTTATTGGTTATTGAGCTTGTTAGCTTTAGCTTGGTTAGAGTGGCTTTGAGATTTGCTTTGTCAAGATAGATTATGAGTAGCTATCAGATCTATGGTTTCAGAATCCTTGGAGCAATAAGTGTGTGGGGAACGAAGGACAGTTGGAAGGGACCTTACGACATCAAGGCAACGGTTGTAATCTCTCTTTCACATTTAATATGATAGTGTAATATGTTTCTTTCCCATAAAGTTAGATTTACTTTATTACATAACTCCTTGATCATATGTATAGATTAGTTATTGAATATATTATTTGCTTTCACTTTGGTTGGTTTTTTCTGTTTTGATCTTGACTGCATGAGAGCGCTGGAGCGAAGTAGGAGCAACAAAGATTAAGGAAGCGATTACAAGGTATGTCTCTTATTCTCACTTCCAATTTGATTCAATAGTTAGATCTAGGGAAAGCGGTATATTCTATCCTGTTTTGTTCTAGATCCAGGTGGATCTAGGGAGATCGGTTTGTGTCCGCACTTACGGATTTATCCAATAACAAAACTAGTGACTCCACTGGGGAACGAATAGTTTCCTAGTTAGTCTAGTTTTCCTTGCTTTGATTGCTTGATTTATGATCTCTGAGTCTATGGGAGATTCATCAAGACTCTCTGGATCTGAGAGTTCTCTCAGAAATTTTACCCTTTTTCAAATTTTTTCTTGTTGACAGGCATTCTCGCACTGTACCCTTTAGTGGCTTGCGAGAATCACTTGGGTTCGCACTCTGGTGTTCAGTACAGTGAGAACACCTCGCAGTCAACCCATGTCTAGCCTGTGAGAATACCTAATTCTCGCACTGTAATACACTGTCAGCCTGCGAACTTGTTTGTGAAAATTTTTGGATTGGGTCTAGTCCTTTTTTGATGCCCAGTTTTGCTTTGAACAGCTGGATTGAACTTTTGGAGCCTATATTGATCTGTTTACAGTCTTCTTGACATTATTTGAGTTGCTTTTAGCCATCTTTGCTTTGTTTTGTTTTGAAGGATTAGTCTCTTGCCTTGAGTGTCTTTCAATTACAAAGCATGTGTTTTCTTTAGAATTGTTTAGGGAAAGATCAGATTTCTTCTGAATAGTTCACTTTAAAAGAAAACTTTTAGTTTGGGTTTCTTTGTTTTAAGAAAGTTCATTATTGCTTTTAGTGAAAATTTTGAAACAAGAAGATTTAATTTCTTGCTTTATATTAGATTGGGGGCATCCTCGCATTTAAAGTAGCGAAATTGCCTGATTGATATTGGGGAGTTTAATATATTTTGGGACATTGTGCATATGGGAATGATAAAAGTTTTCTCCTTCTCATAGCATAGATTTCATTGAAATGAAAAGATTGTGTCTTCATGTCTTTGCATAATTTTCGAGTCGGTCAAAACACCATATTTTCCACGCCATCTTCCTTTTGAGTAACAACAACCATAAAATAAAGCGCTTATAAAAATTGATTAGACATTTTTATCTTTTCTGGTAGCAAACCTACATTAGATTAGTTGTATGGCTTTGGAATAGGTGTGAAAGATAACTTTCCAAAGCTGCAAACAAACATAGTATCTTGAGTTAGGGAGCGGTTAAATCCACTTATTACATTTTTTCCTGGGAAGCCCTTCTAACACAAGGGTCAAGCACGAGGTCGCATTGAGACTGGCAGAGTTACTCACCCTGCATTGTCAGTCTTAGTGTAGAGATTGCGCATATTATTTCATTTTTCAGCGAGTTCCCGAAAACTGTTGACCCCTCTGAAGGCAACAGATAGGTTTACATCATTAACGATCATAGGGATGACGAAAATAATGTGTAACATGGATTCAGTAAAAAAAATGTTTCGATTGAACAAAATACTTTTCGGCTGAAAGAATATTTCGGCCAAAAACCTGCAAATGGGATTGTTTGCAGGAAACTACAAATTCTCTCCATCTTACTTGAACTTTGGAGGTAGCATACTCCTACAAATAATCAAAATTTAGTTTCAAAATTGATACCAACATTGTTAAAATTGAATCTAGTTTCATTGGATATAATTTGTTTCCATTTTCATTGTTTTTATCTAATTTTATTTAATTTTATAAAAAAAACCACTGCATAATATTTCCAGGTGACATTATGATTTAGTGAAATGAAAAATCCATATCTCTAAAAATGCACAGTGGAAAAATATCAAAAATTTATATTCAAAATCCTTAAATTGTTCTCTTCAAAAGGGTATTTCTAGATTTTACTTTTAAGTAAAATTTAAGATAGATAGATGGAGGCGGGGGGGGGACATGTATTTAAAATCTACAACTTTTTCAGATTGGTCAACTTAAAAAAATTATAGAAATTATAATATTCATCCATTAGATTCAAAACTATAGTCATCAAAAAATAGAGTCTTTGTAGAATGTTGCAGTATATTTCATTTGTCAAAAAAAAAAGTTTAATAATAGATACATCGTTGGGGGAAACATAACTCATTAGCATTCCCTTCATTTTTAAGGAACATACGTTTCAAACAATTTCTAAATTGACACATCAAATATCAATAAAACAAATTTGAAAAGTAGTCAGTATAAAGCTAACAAAATTATTCAAAAGTTTTGTTTTTATTATAAAGTGAAATTCTAAATAAATAAATAAATATGTTTTTTTACTAGAAGTTGAAGAACTTGTAAAAATATAATTTGTTTTCTTGTAAAACAAGCAAAATGGACACCCATCTTCATGATTTTACACTGAATAAATATGGGATTTGGTAGATGAAATATTCAACCTATGGGAAAATATTGGTATTAAAAATCAGAAGGTTAGGAAGTCTAAACCCTTAGTAGGTAGCACAAGTAAGACAGGTCTTGAAATAAAAAACCTACAAGATGATATGACTATAACGCCTTGGAGAACAATGCAAGGAGTGAAGGATGAGAAATTTGTCATAGTTATATTATCACGTGTAAGTTCAGGTAAATTATCAATAGAGAAAATGTGTGATGAATTTAAAAAGTAATTATGTTGACTTATTTCTTATTTATGTTATGATTAAAAAATTAATTGTTTCTATATAACATAAACATGTATTTTATTCTATATATTATTATAACATTAATTAATTTATTTTTAATTTAGTTACAAGGTTTATATGTGAATACAAGAGGAAATGGTTAATATGTTGAATGAACAGAGTTGGGAGGATGTTAGACTCAACTATTCAGATGCAAGCTCTACAACAAGATTGAGTCAATTTTTTGTTGCGTTAAAAAATGTATGTTGATTTATTACATTCATTTTATTGATTTGTAGGTTAATTTATTTTGATTTTATTAGTTATAGATATATAATTATATGTTTGTGTGTTTCATTAAAGATGTCAAAGAAGAATATAGCTGGAGTACCTCAAACCTTCAAAATTTATATTCAAAAAACTAATTTTGAAATAGAAAGAAGGCGACATCTTCAAAATGTTGAGCTTGATGACACCCTTGATCACTACATTTGGAATGGTCTCGACATTGTTCGGTATAAAGTGATATTAGGGGATTGTGAAAAAATTGAAAATATTTTTCCTAAAAAGGAATACTCCCTCGTTATTGCCTATATCCCTCATGGTTATAATATCCAAAACATTGAATATGATACTTTTCTTTATACTTACCAAGCTTTCAGTAAAGTCGTTATGGGATTTTTGGAAGTCACAACATCATCATTTTGGATATTTCTGGTTTTTCATTCAAACACACAATAAGGATTAGTACAATCAAGTTTCAAGGGAAAAGAAAAGACAAGGATGCAACTTTATTGGTAAGATATTGAAATTGTATGTTTAGCTGTTAAGATTAGAAATCTATTTTATTAATTCACAAGTTAATTGATGTAACATCTTGCTCTGTTGAGCACATTTTTATTGACTTATTCTTTGAGGACACTTGTGTGCAAGTGATCCAGTTATGGTACATTGTGATTTCGTTTCGATTATAGATTATACGTGATGATGATGATGTGTTGTGACTTATTTTTATTTGATGTATATGTATTGGCAGATGCTATTCATGAGTTTTCCTGAGTGTGTAGGACACATGGAAGGTTATGGATGTTGATGGCATCAATGGATTTCCTTGGACTCTGTATTGAGTCAAGGAATGAATTGTATTTTGATTGAGTATTTCATTTTACTTACTTGTGACATATGATTGAGTACAATATGATTTATGTATATGAATTATTGACATGGTTTTTATTAGTGGATGCAGCATTGATGATGATTTTTAATCTGACTCACATAAGGAGTAGAGGGGCCATGCATGGAAACCAGAGATTGAGGGAGAGGTGTGGCAGCGTCCCTGTCACAACCTATTGGCACTCCTATCATGTTTGAATGGTAGGTTAAATATTACGATGTCGTGAGGGCGGACTGAGACAATCGCTCATGAATATTCTGAGGGGTGTACAATAAGGAGGAGTCCTTATTCCTTAGAAGCCCTTAGTCTCTCACAAGGTCGGTCGAATGGAGTGGTGACTCCAAAGGGTTAGACAAAGCTCCAAAACTAGTCAAAGGCAAGTGGCACCCTTGGAGCACGGAGGTGCTTCTTGAAGGGCACATTGTGTAATTAAAACTTTAGTCAATAAATTTAGGTGGCCTAGAAAAAATTGAAATGATTAGACCCTGTTAGAATAATTTAATTAATTAAACAACAAATTTTAATTAAAAATACTAAAAAGAGTCTAAGCCTAAGTCTAAATTTAAGTAAGGGACTAAGTAAAAATATTAAATAAATTAAAAGAATTGAGATAAATCAAATTCAAAGAAAAACTAAGTAAAATCTAAAGATTGGATAAAATGCACATGTGTGCATGAAATTAATAAAATGGATTTTTAAAAAATAGAAGGAAATAATAAAATGAGAGAATAAGTGTACATAGAATAGAATCTGGAATCAACCTACCACTATTCTAACTAGAAGAAGACTCCTAATCCAACTCTAACTAAGATCTAATTAGGAGACATTCATTAAATGAAAAATTGGGGAGCAAAGGGACAACTAAGAGAGAAAATAGGAACAAATTGGGGAATGTGAGGGAAATTGGCTTTTTAATTAAAAAAAAATGGTAATTACTTGTGCAACTTGGGGAGAGAGTGACAAGTGTGTGGGTGAATAATGATAATTAACTTAATCTAAAAAGTCAATTATTTGTGCATGTGGGCATGTGTGAGTGAGGAAATTTCTATAAAACAAATGGTGTAGAAGGGAAATGGGCTCACTTATTCTGGGTAAGGTTATGCTACCAAAATTATCGGGGACTGTGTTTACTTGTGAGAGTTGGGATACCAATCTTGAATAAACATCGGAAGCTCTATCTTGTGAAGCAAGCTTGGAGCTATTATTTTTGGTTTATTGTGTGTGGCCCCTTTGCGGCTCGTGGGGCTAAGGGGGAAGAAGAGTACCCCTAGAATTGGCTGGGAAGTATCGGTGAAGTCTTGGATTATTAAGTGGAAGCAAATAGAACGTGCATGACATTCCAATTTGAAGATCAATCTTACTTTCCAAATTCTTCCAGTGAAGGTATTTTATATTTAGACTATGGTTTTATTTTGTATACCATGACCAGTTGCTATTCTACAAATTTTGTATTAATTCTGGCTACATAAATTGAAGCTCCATAATTGTTTCTCAACTGGTTAGCAGGACCAACCTCTTACTTTTCAAACCTTGATAACATGTTCATTAGTTACGATTGTAGTTTAGTTTTTTTGGTTGAATGTTAAAAATAATGTCACACGATAGAGAATTAATGAAAGAATTTGTATTTAGCAAGAACGTTGAATAAGTAAATTCATTGTGGTTGTTGGTGGATTTAAATTGGGTTGAATTACAGGTAGGCTTTATTTCTGGAAGAAAAACTACTACATTTATCTTATAATTGAATATTGATCCAATTGAATTTATAAAAAAAAAAAACGTTGACCCTTAGTTTAATTAGAAGGTAATTAAATATCGACCCATGCAATTTTGTATCAATCATTAATGAGTTGGTGTTAATAGGTGAGTAACTTTTCCTGGGTAAATCAAATCCCTTGTTCCCAAGAGCCATATGTATAAGTTGCCAATGTCTCTCCATCGTGTGATATCACTATGTAAGTAGGATCACTTGGTCTAGTCGCGCGAATTATTGATCACCTTTCGATCAAACACCCGTTTCTATGTACTGATTGACCGGATATCTTTTGTCTAATAAAAAATAATAATTTAAAGTGTATCACTAGTAGTGATAACGGAAGGGTCCTTTAAAAAAAGTTAAGGATGGTTATTGTTTAAACTAATTTAACAAGGTCTCATTGAGAAAGGAATATCAGTTAACTAATGGAATAATTTATACTATTTGATTCTAATAGGTACATCCTAGAAACTTGATATCTTTCTCATGTGGAAAAAGTGAATGAATAATCTTATGACCTTGTACTAAAATTTATTCATGTTTATATTCAAGAATGTTATGCTTAAATTTTTAATGATGTTGATTAAATACCTTATATTATGAAATTATTAATGATCATATTTCAAGGATTGATGTTAAACGGTTATAACAAGAATTGGATTAAACAGCTTTTATATGAATCTTTTACATGTTGAATTTTATTGATACGTTATAAATTTTATTATTAATGTGTATATTTATTAATGTATTTCAAGGATTTTAATTTTATTATGTAATGTGTATATATATAAAGTTGTTTTGTTTTATTTGGTTACTCATAAGTCAAAATAAGGAAGGGTCATTACTATTCATTTACAAATAATAAATATATTAGGATAAGTTTTGCAACCTTAATGAGTCATCAAATTATTGAGAAATTGCGACTTTGCGAGGATAACGATGAGATGTTTATTCTTGTTTAGTATTATACATTTGATGTTGAATGAATATAATGCGAAATATTGTGAGTTTTTGAATATTAATAGATACTGAAATTCTGGATGTTTATGGTTAATGAAATTGTAATGAGTCATTGCAAGTTATTGGAGTTGGTTATTGAACCTGTAATGTAGAAGGTGAAAGATTAATTATATGTGCACGTAATAATTATGATGAGGTAAATTTAGTTTTGTTCTTTTAGAATAGGATGGTTATGGTGTAGATACTTTCATGTTCCTCAGAATAGTTGCTAGTCCTGAGACCTTAAATGGTCAAAATTGATCGAAAGAATCCTGGACTATGAGCGTCGATTATGTGTTTTGAAGGTCCTAACCTTTCAAGGTAGGATTTGGGTGGGTAGACATTGTTTATCCTTGCTTTATATCATGTGATCTGATGTTAGTGATTTCCACATGTTAGACCTATTAAAATGTTATTTGATAATTGCATTCTTGACCTTGCTATGAAGTTGATGTTGATTAAGAATAGAGTGATGTTGATTAAGAAAATATCAATTACCTATTGTTATCATGGTATCTTAATTGTATTTTCTTATGTAATTGTCGTACCAGATAATGCATAACCTTGTTAGTATTCAAAAAAAAAAAAAAATATTACTACATTTTATTTTCCTACATTTGTGTTGTGAATGGAGGGACGTTTCATATGGTATCAGAGTGGGTTCAACCTGTTGACGAGCGAAATTGACCGCTCGTCAACTGGAGGAGTGGATTCAGTCCGGGGTTGTCTAAATAACCCAAGCCATTTGGATTAATCAACTCCGATGGTTTTAGGTGTTCCGTTGGCCGATCTAAGTCCTAGGAAAGTGAAAAAACTAAACTAAAGAAACTAACTAAGTGAAAAACAGCTGCTGCAAACTATATACAATCTAAAATGTATTTACAGTTTTACTAACTAACAGAATAATAGTTCTACCTATTAAATATATAGTGTATCGATATATTTCTATTTCTATTATATGTACAGTATTTACAAAATGCAAATTTTTTATCAAAAACCTGCGAAAATCATATATGAATTGACAGCAAAGCTATTGTTCAGTATTTTTTATTTTTTATAAATTTTATCAACAAGAAATGAAATGGCAGTTATCTATCTGAGAAATAAAAATAACAATCTGTACTATGGATCTAAACTACAACAAATTCTTATATTAATTAACTAATAGAATGCTAGTAGCAAACTAACCTGAAATCACATATCCATATGTGTCCTGTGCATGGCATCAATGTTTGATGTTTGATGAGGCCAACACACACCAAATTTTCCCCATGCCTCTCGTAAATGAGCAGCAGTAACGCTTTGAATGCTAATGACAAAACAAATAAGATATGTAGCAACAACAATTTATCATTTGACAAACGATCATATTAAGATAAATCTAAGTATAACAATTTGTATATAACTGTTCATTGGCTAGAGAAGATCAACCTTCAAATCATCAAATGTAAACAGATCAATTGTTGTATATAAAACGAGAGGCATAAAATATGGACACTATTTAAATCCCATCACATCAACCTGTAACAAATTATGATATCTAAAGTAGTCAAAAATTTGATTACAAATTGAAATGAACAAAACTTGAACAAAAATATGATATGTTGAAGCTAAAGTTGTCCAAACATCCACTTTCATTCAAGTTTGATAATCAAAAATCCATAGTCTCTGCTCCCAAGCAGTGATAATCTTTGTTTACAAAAATGATACATATATAAAGGCCACAGGATCAAAACATTCCTTGTGGAAATTATCAAAGCTGTTGCAAAAATTATGGGAATACAATCTCCCAAATTCCTATTTCTATCTAAGACTAACAGCCTAATCCAAAACTATGTAAAGAAAAAGCATGTTCAAAGATGCTACTATGGATCCAATCTCCTTTAAAATTCATGTGTACCTATCAATGCACAAGAGTACATGATTTTTAGATTGTATTTTAGTTGTAAAATCAAAACAATTCAAATTTTCATAACTAGCTACAGAATCTCACAATTTTGTAGCTAGTTATTATTATAAACAAAATCGTGTTTTATCAATTAAATCAAAATAGAAATAGATGTGATTGAGCAAACAAATCTGGTATGCTAATTCAAAACAAACAAAATCATTTTAAAATCATTCTTGAAATACCATACCTCGGTTTCAGGGATTCAATTTGATCAAGCTATTTTTGAATTAACAATGGCAGTGGTCGCCTCTGCATTTTTGAAAACAACAGAGCCTGTGGTCTTCTGTCTTTTATCATTAGCTAACAACCTATAATTTTCTTTGGTTAGCACATTTGCTCGGTCCTCCAAGGACTTGATTCAGGATTGGAGCAAAGGGACGTCTGTATAATATCGGTTGAGCCATGACTTGCATTCATTGCACTTTGGTTGATCAGGCCGTGTAATTACAGGTGAGGAGCTTCTTAATTGACTAGCAGTTCCTCTGTCGAGTTTGATCCCAGGGTAGTTAGGGTCATCTTTAAGACATGGTGGGAGGTTCGTCACATAGTCATAGGGCTTGACTAAACAAAGGCCGTGTGAGTATGGATACTCCTTGGTCAGAAGCCGTTCGATTTCGGAATCAGAATATTCACTCAACAGAATTGGCTATTGGTCTGTGTTTTCTTTTGGTTTGTTATGAGCACACCATGAAACCTAGCGCACAGTCTTTTTACTTTTGTAATTGATATCGTTGTTACCCTTACCCTTTTTCCTTGTAGACCTTTTAACAGGTTTACCACCATATTTTAGGCATAAATCAGGCCGGCTGTCAGTTTGGGTAGGGTTCGGGTAGGTCGAGGGTTCAAGAGAGGGCAAGAGCATAGGAGGAGGAATGACAGGCCCGACAAGGGTTTTTGTAACAACAGTTTTGTCAACTTGTCCAATTTCAGGCCTGACAAAACCATTTCTCAACAAGAAAGCGTCCCAACAATCCCCATTCACCTTCAACTGATAAATCACAATAATTTTAATTAAACAGTGGTGGAAGAGGCTGGAGCCGTCTTTCTCCCTCTTGAAACATTTATCCATTTTATATAAACTCCGAAGGAGGAAATGTTGCATATTTAAGGGAAAATCTATGAAACTCATGAGCATTCATAGGTGGTATAGGAAAACTAGGATGTATCTACCCTCACGTGTAACAAACTGCTTGATAATAGCCAACAAAGCATGCCACCTAGACTTAAGAGATGTAACTGGCATACCTTTATCGCAACTGTTGATTTTCCTTGAGGTAAACAGCAGTGGCCATGGTACTTCGTCAACCTTCGAATTTTTAAACCATCTTTGTCCCTCAGCCGACAGACCAGTGGCTGAGCTAAGGAAATCCTCATTTACTTCGAGATGGACATCTCCAATTTTGGCTCTACACCCATCAAATGTAAGTGCAAATTGTTGAGCGACTGCGAGGTTGAAACCCTCGATCTTCTCAATAAAAACCAACCAACCATTCCTCTCTAGGTCCTCTCGGGCGTTATCAAACAACAACAAAGTTTGGACACTGTTGGGCTTGATTCGAACTATAGGAGGCATAGCTAATAGCAAAAAATCAACAGGGTAATTGGTGATACGGCTTGACAGGGTAGACACAGAACCATTTTTCCTGCAGCTTCCCCAAAACAATCAAAGGCAACCCAAAATGCAAGACAGAGCGTCAATGCTTATGCGTGTGAGGGTGGTAAAGTAAATTGGAACTATGCAAAAATATCATGTTGGGTTGTACAATCGACGATGCCTTGGTAAAATGTTACATTCAAATCACAATAGTGCATATCAAAAAGAATTTTAAACAAAATATCAAATGAATTATCATATAACCACGATTTGGCCCAAAAATTAATGTATTCAATCAAACCATTGTGTCAAAGCTTTTGTAAATCAACACCATATTAGTAATAATCAAAAGCATAGATATTTGATGTTTTGATAATATGTGACCAGTGGTGTGTTTGAATTCAAAGAGTTATGACCACATAAACAAATAGGTTCATAACAATCCAAAAGATCATTTTAATGCAATCAACATGAATTTCAACTATAGGTTTTCACGCTTGCAATCGTGAAAATGAAAACGAAAAGTCGGTATGCAAAAGCGAAAGATAATGGTGTCATTTTTAAAAATTTACGACGAGTATTGAGGGTTCAAAACCCTTGTCTAGGCAGCTTGTAAGGAAAAAGATAGGAATTAATACGGCTGCCAACAATGGCGACACACTAGTAGAAGCAGTTATCTCTGCCAAATGAACTAGTCCATATTAGGATAATGAGAAAAAGTCCAACTCGAAAACAACCAAAAAACTGTTTGAACATCATCATCAATCATAAAAGTTCCAGCTTGTTATTTTAAAAGATGAAAATTGATAACAATATTCACAAAAGTGAGTCACAATATTAAGGTTAAAATCTCCAATATTGTTGACAGAGCCATTATTGTTAGCAGGCGTCCATAGCCTTGACAGGTTGCCATTTAACCCACTCCAATATCCTTATCCTGCCAAGAAGTTCCAGATCAGAATAAAGGACATTTAAGGTCAAGAGATTCCATATCTGAAAATTTTCATATACCCAACATTGCTTCGCTGCCAACGGGACTGTTCAGTACCCCGGTGAAGTTATCTTGATGTCATGCATGCATTTACCCACTACTAGCAGACCTGTTCAGTATCCCAGTGGGTTTACAAGCACTTCCCACAGCTCTTTAATGATTTATTTGGTTTTTAAAGATATATAATTGAGTGGGGTGACGCTGAAAATTATGATATTTTGGACATAATTTAATAAATTACAGACCTTGAGAAAAAATTTTAAACTATCCTTCATTAAGATCTAGAGATAGTTTGTTATAAACCGACCTTCGAAGGCAGGGAGACATCTTCTGAGTTGTTCTCTTAAGGAACAGGGACAGCGTAAGAAGAAATGGATGATCATGAAAAGCTACAATTACAGATTGAAATCAAGAAACATCTTTCAAGCAACAAGCTTTGTTCAACATGGCTGTAAACTTCAGAGGCATATCATAATTGATGTTTAAACAAACTTTCAGCAGTCATTTCAGAGGAAAAAAAATTTTGTTCTCTTTTTCTGAAACGGTCCATGGTGCAGGCATGTGTGTTTCAAAAGAAAGACTGATAAGCATAAAAGGAAACAAAACACACCATCAAAGAAAGATTTGAGAGCAAAGAAATCCAAACAAAAAAAAAAAATGTAGAGAAGGTGCATCTGAAAACCTCATGCAACAAATCCCTTGGGAGACTGAAAGAAAGTAGGAAAATCTTATTTGATGGGAAATCAGTCTTACTCATGGTACCTTGGGTCAGGGTTGATTCAGATTTATTTATCTCTTTACTTTCCATTTAAGATTTTCATGACGATACTGCGTTTTTTGAAAATAAATATTCAACTAAAAGCAAAGAGAAAAAGATCAAGCGGACTTCCCTGATAGCAGTCGTATTATGGTTCCCGTGGTGTGCCCACTTGTGTTCATGACTGCATTATTACAAAGAGAAATAGTGAGAAATAAAACCTACCCTAACTATTAAACAAATCAGAATACTACGTGAAGTCATGTTTCCAATGTAGCCATTGGAGTAACTCTAATCTTGCAATGGAAACAAGATCAAGCATTACTAATAAGAATGGTAACAGAAACATATCACACTTACCTTCATAATAATCATCTAAAAATGAAGTAAGAATGATCTTACCATTTCCTTGGATATTCTTGTTGTACAAATCCTCCAGCCATTGCGCAATCTTGTCGTGATAAGGGTCATAATGGCATGGGTGAGTGTAAGTAGGTTTGAAAAACTTGTCAGGATTACGAGGAAATGGAATAACCATCACCCAAGGCTGAAATTCCCCATCCTCCTAATAGTTCTCTAAGTGTTCATTAATTTCTTCACATGGAGGATCTAAAAGAAATATGTCACACCTACTTCCAAGATACTTAGGTAAAAAGAAAGCAAGCTCAACTTTGTCTTTATTATGAAATTTTTTTATATATGAATATTCAAGCCATCCTAAGATCCTGTCACAAAAATGGGGATGCAAACCATGACTTTGATGAAACGAATATATCAATGGGAAACTCATCACAGGAGGATTCATGCAATCAATTAGATCATTGGTTTGAATGTTTCCTTCGATGAGATTGATCATTTCAAAATATGAAGCATAAACATTAAGATTCGAGCTAAGCAAAGAACGAATATGAAATGTAGAATGATTGATCTCCATAAAATATAATGCATTGTCTTTTTCAACAATAAACTGTGTAAAATCATCTCGCAACATGTCATTTTCCCATGTGAGTGATGAAAGTGAACAAGCGTCAAATCCGGTTTTATCAATGTTATGCTTGGAATTAATTTCACCAAAATTTAGAATATTGAAAAGATATGATTGTGGCGGAAAAGAGTAGGATGTTGTAGGTAAGGTGTCAAGTCCAATAGAGTCTAGGAAGAGATCAGGATATAAAGAATAAAAGGAATCAGACATAAGAACATGAAAAGAATCTCTTGAATTAACAATGGTATTCTCAAGAGATTCCTCTTCACCTTCTTTAAAACCCTTACTCTGTTTTGGTGACGAATACCTCAACATGATATGATCATAAGGATTTCCCTTTTGTGTGATAGATAATTCAAAATTTATGTGGCAAACATCTAGTCTTTCCTGTGAACAAAGTGCATTTTGAGGATGAAGGTTTAAGGTTTCTTCTTCTAGTTGCATATCTTCTTCTCTAATCAGTTTCATAGGAGTACTAGAAGATTCAAGACGATTTTTGTCACTTAAGTGTTCTACAATGACTGATTTTAAATGTTGATTAGAGCATGAGTTACAAGAATGAGGATATTCACCTTGAGCCAGAAATGAATCTTCTTCCATACTGGTCACTAAAAATACAATGATTCAAAGGAAAAACCAATTTGGTTGTCAATAAGAACCTGGTCAATAGATTCTACCTCCCTAGCTTGTTCAACATTGTCAGGAGGATTCTTCTCTTCTTGCGAAGAGAATTGTTCTTGCAGTTGAGTGATAGGATTTACAATTAGTTCTTCGTTCGTTCTTGAATATGACTAGATGGAAGGGATGCAAGCATCATAGAAGAGATTTAATCCAAATGACATGTCATCAAGATTAAATTTACAGAGGATATGATAGACTCTTGTCAAAAGATATTCTGAACATGAATCGTCATTGATTAGCGAAGTATGAAATTCTTCACATAATTGATCGAAATCATAAATTTCAAAAGAATCTAGAAACTCGTCTACAAATTGAAACCAATAAAAAATGTGACATGCTGGAAAGGATTCAAACCAATGTTTAATCCAACTTCTAAAAGTAAAAGTGAAAAGTCTGCATAAAATTCTTAAATCTGAGATGTCATGTTTGATGCATTTGCACCAAAACTTGTTAAGGTGGTCTTTAGCAGATATATTACCTCCACCATCAAAGGTGAGTTTGGACAAGCGAGAGATTGTCTTGTTGGGAACATTGGGTAATGAGAAGTTGAAAGCATGTTCTAACACAGTGATTTGGGGAGCCATGAGAAATTAATTAAATTCGAAACAAAGACTCCTATAAGGCCAGCTTGTCAGTCTTTCCCTTCTTCTAGCGCCATTTGTTGACGGGTGAAATTGACCGCTCGTCAACTGGAGGAGTGGATCCAGTCTGGGGTTGTCTAAATGACCCAAGCCATTTGGATTAATCCACTTTGAAAATTTTAGCGGCTCTGTTGGCCAATCTAAGTCCTAGGAAAGTAAAAAAACTAAACTAAAGAAACTAACTAAGTGAAAAACAGCTGCTGCAAACTATATACAATCTAAAATGTAGTTACATTTTTAGTAACTAACAAAATAATAGTTCTACCTATTAAATATATAGTGTATCGACATATTTATATTTCTATTATATGTACAGTATTCACAAAATGAAAATTTTTTATCGAAAACCTGTGAAAAATTGTATATGAATTGACAGCAAAGCTATTGTT
>JASDQU011312028.1:19827-33911 GCA_032191745.1 Picea mariana
TGATTCTATTGTTTACAATGTAAAGGATGGAAAGAAGCCTAGTAGTTTATTGGTTTAAAATGTTGTGGCTAGAAAGCTAGCATATGAGGAAAAGGATTTCAAAGGAGGGATCATTAACATTTATCAAAATCCACATGAACTAATTAATTATCTTATAGATACATTTTCAAATGGAGGAGATTGGGTTTTGGATTTGTTCTCAGGTTCAAGTAAGATTTATGATATAGCATTTATGAAATCATACTTCACTATTTATTATTTCTAATTTATGTTTTTTTACACTATTTACTTTAATTAATTATTTTGTATTTGGTGATTAGGTACAACATTAGCATGATGCTTACAAAAAGGAAGGAATTTCATAGCCATTGAAAGATATGCACTGCAATGTGGTTTTATTCAACAAAGAATTAATGTTATTCGATCTCTTTCAGATGAAATGCAAGTTGGATTGAGAAAAGGAGATTTTAATGAATCAAAGGTGGAAAAAATATGAAAGGAATCTCAAGTACCATTAAGAGGTCTACTTGGAAAATATCACTTTGGAGAACTTGTGGATATCAATAACTCAATGGAAGAGCAACATGAGTCAAATGAGCTAATGGAAGCACAAAATGATGTCCAAGAAAATGATGATGTGTCTGTTGAGAATCATGAATTTGGGATATATGACATTGTCAATTAGTTTTAGGATGCCCTTGAAGACAATGATGAATTTTGAAAATTTTTTATGAGTTATAATTGTAATGTTTTGACTTTTAGATATTAAAATAGGAATAAATATGCATCCATTGTTGTTTTAGATGAATATTTTATTATTATTTTCTTATTACTTTTATTTTTATTTTATTTAATATTCTAGAGAGAAAATGACATTAAATATTGTCAATTTTTACTATAAAACCATAAAACTATAAAAAAAAATGTTAATTTTTATTAATTTTTTCCATTTTTTTGTTCAATTTTGTCCATAAAAATGCTTTATTTGACACATTATTTATAGTGGAAAGCTTCCAAAATGAATAGGTTTTTGTTATAAATTTCTTTGACATGTATATTGGTTTGCTAAATATTTAAAAATAGTGTTATTTAGATACAATTATTTTCTTTGTATTGAAGAAAAAATAAAAAATAAAAAATACAATTTTATACGATATTTAAAAACTATGGCACCATGAATTAAATAATGAGACATAATTGTATGAAAAATATTAATTTCAAAAACGTTAATGATATATAACATTTTTTTACATTTTTAGTATCATTAAAAATCATAAAAAAATAAAATAAAAACGATTTAGAAAAAAAATGAAAATAATTAGGAAAACAAGCATTTAAAAAAAAACAAACAAAATTGATTTAACAAAATTTGAAAATAGATTAAAAACAAGAATTTTAGAAACAAATTGTGGATCTGTTATGGATAAGCAGATTTAAAATATCAAAAAACTACCTCAAAATGAAAATCAGTCATACCCATAGCACCACTTTTCAAAATGTGGAAAAAAATGTGACCCTTAAGAAAACAAGGACTCCATAAAGTTCTCATTAAGTTGGCAATATAGTTAAGTGTGGGGAGACAAAGTGAAACAAAATCAGGGACTATTAATCAATCAAAGTAGATATACCAGGTTCATCAGTTTATGGAAATCATAAAAGTAGGTGCAAGCATTAAAAAGAGTATCATTCCCATGTTGGAATATTCACCAATATTGAGAGTGGGGGTGAATCATTATTGAGAAATTTTTACCATTTTAATCACAACATATAAACATTAAATTTTCAATAATGTATCACTTATCATTACATTAAGGATATCATAAATATATAACCACAAATACATAGTACAAAAGAATTTACGTGGAAACCCAAATGGGAGAAAACTACATAATGTTTTTTAATATATATATATTGAATATTACTCCAATGGAAGCACCAACATGGTATATAAAGACACCAATATTCCATTGCACCAACCAACCACCCTTCTTTCTCAGGCACCAACCTGAAGGATACTTCAATCCCCTGCCTTTCACCAACCTGCCACCCTTAAATATAAATGAGAGAATCAACTTGTCACTATGTTGACGGGCTATAATGACATGCTCAAGAAGGTAATGATGAATGCTTGATTTCAGGTCCCATTTAGACCCACTCTCATTTGGAATAGTGTTTCTGACTAGACTTTTGCCTGGTTACCAATATAACTAACTTACTAACTAAATATGAATATGAGAATCAAAAGGTTCTCAAATGGATTAAAACTCTAAAAAACTAATTCTAGACTAAAATGATTATCTACGATTCTAAGATGCACTTATAATATATTCTATTATATCCTATCTTGATCAGGAGCAAACTAAAAAGATAAGTGTAGTTAAATATTTGTATCACTTACACATAAATAATTCATACGAGTAAGAAATATGAAGACTTAACAAGATAATGAGTTAGAAACAACTAATTGATTCACCAACTGATCATATTGGTGTTGCACTTAGAATTCAAAATCGTGGTCACTGTAAACATATGAAAATCAATCTCCCCCATCAATCTACCCCTTTAGCATTGATGGAAACACTCATACTCCCCCTGTTGTGGGGAAATAATACCCTACAGACTAACAAGCTAGGGCTGAACTTGTACGCAAATCATGACCTTCAAAAACACTTTTAACCTATCACCCCAATACTCAAACCCCTTTTTCAAATACAAGCATGGAAGAGATCCACTAACCTTTTTATATCGGCGTTTGATGTAGATCCTTCGTTGCGCTTTATCCGTTTGCTCTCACTGCTCCTTCCAAAGACAATCCTGCAATCAAGACAAAACACTACGCATGCACACTATTTTTCTATCTATGGGTTAGAGATTAAGCATAAATCCAATAAAATATATATATCACTCGTGCATTGGGATGGGAAAAGTATCTTTTTATTAATCTCAAGATGAATCAACTTACAATGAGTATAGAGACCGGCCACCGTTCCTCGATCTTGATCCTGGGCTCCTCCTCTTCTTTGTCCTCCAACTGCTTTGCTTGAATTCTTTTTGGCTTAAGGAAATGCTAAACGGTTGGGACAAATGGATTTGGCAATTGGGCAGAGTTTCTTTGCTATCTTTTTCCTCCTCCAAATAGTACCCCTACCCCTTCTTTTATAGGCTAGAAGGAGCTAGAGTTTTGGACGAACTCTTGGCCATGCATGGCTGGGAGTTCCAGTTAACTGACCCAAATTGTTTTGTCTCGTTGGCAACTTTCCTGTTTTTGTGCTTTGTTAGGTAAACACGGGCTGTAGTGGGCCAGCCAGCGTTCCAACGCGTGCAGTAGAAGGCCTGCCAGCGTTCCAATGCGCCCAGTAATGGGTTAGGGCGCGGGCTACTTAATTTAAGAGGTTTTTCAAGAGTTTGTTCAGCATGGATTTGGCAAGGAAAGGGTATGAGTTGGCCTGATGCCAGGTAAGCATGTGTAGTGCAATTTAGGGTTATAACACACTTGTACATAGGTACTTCATGTTATTGTAATCCAATGACATATATTAAAAATCATTCATGTCAATTGTCCTTCATCACTTGTCATGTCTTCACTAAGCTAACATCAATGTCATAATCATTCAACAATTTTCACTTGAAAATATAACTCCTCCTAATGGTTTATCTCCCCCTCTCTTTCTATGTCTCTCACAACTTGCCTTCATGTGACTAGCTAGTTCCACTTGTCAATATGCTTCTTTTATGAGTCATATTCTTTAATGAGCATTCCTGTTGATGGCAATGCCAATGAGTCTTTCTGAAATTCCTCCTAAGATCATGATTTCATCCACTGTCATGTATCTTCTCGGGTTCATGTCAACTATTATCTTATAGACCTGCCAAATATCTCATAAATTCATATATGTCCATATGTCATAACAATTTTTCATGACTCTACTACTCAAGTGCAAACAATGTTGATTAATATTCCACTTCAATGTTCTTAGAGCTTCTTTGAATTTGTTGGAACTGATCACTGCATATTATTTATTATCAAGGTAAATAAAATATGTCCACTGGTCTTCTTTATCTTCAAATCCAACTTCGAATATTTTTACCAATTATGAGAATGTTTCTCCGAAAATAACCAGTGAGTAGAAGCTCACTATGTGTGGGTATGAGGGTCATCTGTAACACCCACGACCACCCAAGCCAGGGCATGCTACTACAATTCTTCTTTGTTCAATATATTATACCAATTTGTAGTGTCCCTAGCCATCACAGGGTCGGGCCATGCTACCTTATAGAAATACTCACTTTCATTTGCGGAAAAATATCATACTTAATAAATTAAAAACAAACATCTACTTTATGTTAATATACACAGAATTATGCGGAAACATATAGTAAATAAACACATGTGTAATGTACAACATGTAATTAATCATATATAAAGAGTACTTATCTATTTAAGAAAGCCACCAACTACGTATAAACCTTCCACGAACCTCCCAGGCTTAGACCACACTGCTCCAAGCTATCAACAGTGGGTCATGCCAGAGTTGGGACTAAACTCCACCTAGGGTAAAGGGAATCCTTGGCTAGGCTGAGGTTAAAAATTATCCAAGAAGGATTATGTCCCTAGGATTCCACTCACATACACATCTTCTAGTCCCTCATTCCCCACATGCTTGTCCCACTCCATGGAGTGTGCCCCTTCCCTACTCGGCAATCCTTTGACTGCCCCACTCCCCTTCCAGGTCTTTAGAAACAGCTCGAACAGGAATTCTCAGAGCACTACGAATGTCGTGAGGCTCCCTCTAGGAAAATCACTTCCCCAACAACCTCTCTCACCTGGAGAGATTTACTCAAAGGCTTGACAACCTCCTTCTTCAGTGCATCTCCTAGGCCAATCTAGTGAGGGTAATAATAGCATCAAAATTGGGTATGGGATCTGGTAATGATATCAAACCACACCAATCCAGAGAAAAATCTAAGAAGCAACATCAAAATGGCTATGGTTCGATATGGCTCAGGCATTGTGCAGATGTGCTATGCTTCACAGGAAAAGGATGGGTTAGCTCCATGGGTTTGATGGTTTCGAAGCTTGTAGGTTCCAGAGGTGTGTGAATGTTGCAAAGGTCCACGATGGAGAGAATGGCTCAGTGCGTGAGTTCGTGAGTGCATGGGAAGCCTCGCAAGAATGGAAGAGAACCCCTCAACGAACTGAATTTCCCACATATAACTGCATACACCAGTATTGACACATGGCTCCCTTGAAGCTTGTTTCTCTCCACTTGGAATTCAATCCTTTCCCCAAAGGACTTAGGATAACATGAGTTATTTCCCAAACCTTAGTCTTTAGGAAATAATAATATAATATTATTCCCTTAGAGATAAGCCCTCTAGCTTAGCCCTTTTTCCTAGCCTCTTATCCCCTTCCCTTTCCCTACCTAGTGGAGCTTAGTCACCCATAACTCTTTCTTTGTGGTCGCTCTACATGTACTGATGCGCTTTTTATTTTAATGATATGCATAATTACATATACGAAAATAGTCTCACTGACCTTACGTGATCTAGGCTCTCCAGCCTAATATTCACATAAGCCTCCCAACTTATAAACACTTATCTCACTGGCCTATAAACATAATTACTACTCAGTAGGGGCTCATCCTTGGGGTATTACAATCCCCTCCCCTTATTTATGCATTGCCCTCAATGCATCATATTTACATATTACAACAAGATTTTCAAACATCTTCAAAAAGATGTGGGTATTATTCCCGCATGACCTCTTCGTGCTCCCAAGTGACATCCTCAGGACCATACCAAGTTCATTGGACCTTTACTAACTTGATGGCTCGATTCTGGAGATGCTTGATTTTTTGGTCCAGAATGTGTACCGGATGCACTTGAAAAGTGTCTTCTTTCTCCACCTGAATCACATTCCAATAAATAATATGATTAGCATCAGGTATATATTTATTTAGAAACGATACATGGAATACAATATGAATAGTCATATATGCAGGTAATGAAAGAATATAAGCTACAAGATCAATCATTTCTAGTATTTCAAATGGCCCACAGTAACGAGTTGTCAATTTGGAACAGTTTCCCAACTTTAGGGAACTTCTATTGGCCTTCACTTTCATAAACACGTGATCACCAATACATAATTCTCTGTGAATTTTTCTCTTATCAACGCAGCATTTCTTCTTATCTTGAGTAGCCTTTAAATTCTTCTTTATCTTTGACATCTGCTCTTCCATTTCCCTAAGCAACTCTGGCCCAACCACTGCTCTATCAGGTGGGCTGTCCCAACTTATGGGTGTGTTGCACTTTCTAACATAGAGTGTCTCAAATGGGCTCATCCTCAGAGATTCTTGGTGCCCATTATTGTAAGAAAATTATACCAAGTGTATATATTCTTCCCATTTATGTGGTTTTTCCATCACGTACATTCTTATCATATCCTCTATCACTTGGTTCACTCTTTTTGTTTTCCCACCAGACTCGTGATGATAAGTTGTGCTAAAGTTCATATTTGTTTTGAACCCTTTGAATTATCCCTTCCAAAACTTTAAGGTAAACTTTGGGTCTCTTTCAGACACAATTTCCTTGGGTATGTCATGCAAGCATGCTACTTGCCTCATATAAATATCAACAGCATTGGTTTCCTTGTGAGTAATATTCATTGGAATGAAATGGGCAGCTTTAGTAAGCTTGTCCACCACCACCATGATAGAATCATGTTGTTTTATTGTTCTGGGAAATTTGGTGATGAAATCCATTGAAACCACTTCCCATTTCCACTTGGAAATNGGTTGCAGCAACCCAACTGGGTGTCTATTGTCAGCCTTGACCTTTTAACACTCCATAGATTTAGCAATTTACTCAGAAATTTATTTCTTCATGCATGGCCAATAGTATTGGATCTTTATAGCTGCAATGGTTTTCTGATATCCTGGGTGTCCAACATAAGGTACATTATGTATCTCTTTCAATATCATACTCCTCAATTCATGATAATTGGGTACATAAATTTTGTTCCTGTATAAGAGAATTTCATCGTTTCCCAATTTATAATCTTCAACCTTCTGTTACAATTCTGCAAATCTTCTTTTGCAACCTCAGAAATTCTACCTTTAAGTTTAGTTTGATACATGCTAATGGTTGAAGAATGCAGTTCATGCACTCTCATGTTGAGTGCATCAACCACTTTTTTTCTTTTCCTTTGATGTGCTTGATATCAAATTCATACTCATAGAGAAACTCTAACCATCTACTTTGTCTGGCATTTAGAGTTGGCTAATCAAATAGATATTTCAGACCATTATGGTTTGCCCTTCACTCAAACCTTTTTCCCATGAGGTAGTCCCTCCACTTATTCAAGGCTTGTACTATGGATGCCAAATCCAAATCATGAGTGGCATAGAGCCTTTCATTCTCTTTCAATTTTCTGGATTCAAAACATACCGCAAAACAATTCTGACTGAAGACTCCACCAATTCCTTCTTTGCATACATCTGTGCAAACCATGAAATACTCATTAGGATCTGCAATTCTCATAATTGGATCGCTGGTTAATAACTGCTTCAATTCTTGGAAGTTCATTTCACATTCTGTTTTCCATTGAAAATTCACCCCCTTCCTTTGCAAGGAAGTGATCGGGTGAGCAATCCTTGAAAACCCTACAATGAATCTTTTGTAGTAGCCATCTAGACCCATGAAGGATCTAAATTCTATCACATTCTTAGGTGTTGTCCACCCTTTAATAACTTCAATATTTCTAGGGCCCACTGCTATCCCTTCTTCGGATATGATATGCCCCAAATAGTGAATTTGGTTCTGATAAAATGAGCACTTGCTCAATTTGGCATAAAAATGGTGCTCTCTTAATACTTGTAACACCATCCTCAAGTGATGCTCATGTTCCTCTTCCTACTTGGAATATATAAGGATGTCATTCAAAAAGACAATGACAAACTTGTCCAGGTACTCTCTGAAAACGCCATTCATTAAACACATAAAAACAACTAGTGGATTTGACAACCCAAATGGCACCACTGTGAATTCATAATGACCATACCTTGTTCCAAAGGCAGTCTTGCTGATATATTCATATTTAATTCTCACCTAATGATAACTATATTTGAGATCAATCATTGAAAATATTTTTGCATTCTTCAACTGATCAAAGAGATCATTGATCCTTGGCAAAGGATACTTTTTCTTTACAGTTACCTTGTTTAATTGTCTGAAGTCAATGCACAATCTCAATGTCCCATATTTCTTATTCACAAATAAAGTTGGATCACCCCGAGGTGAAACACTTGGGCATATATACCCCTTATTGAAAAGTTCTTCAAGTTGCATTTGTAGTTCCTTCATCTCTAGAGTACTCATCATGTAGGGAGTCTTGGATACTAGAGCTACTCCAGGCATTAAGTTTATAGAGAAATCAATATCTCTGTTTGGGGGTAGTACTGGTATCTCCTTGAACACATCCTCAAAATATTTCAGGACTGCATGATCTTCAAGATTTGACACCCTATCCTTAGGTGCTTCCTCCATATGACCTGCAAATATTTGGCAACCCTTCCTGTAAAACTTCTTTATTTGTATTGTTGAGATCTCTCGAATAGTAACTACTCTGGTAATTCCTTGGACTATTCTTGGGTTCCCTTCCTCAGTCAAACAAGTAAATGCCTTGTTATGACAGTCTAGAACATCATGGTGTTGCTCCAACCAATCCATACCAATTAGACAATCATATGAACACAAGGGCAGGATGTTGAAATCTACCTTGGTACTTATCCCATTCATGTCCACTGGACATGATTTAATGAGCTCAACAACTTTTCTCTTGGCTCCTGTAGCAAGTTGCACCAACCAAGATTTCCCATGCTCTCTTATTGGAAATTGCAATCTTTCCACTACCTTAGGATCTATATAGCTATGAATAGCTCTTGAATGTATTAAAATAGTAAAGGCATGGTTATTGATCATACCTTCTACTTCAATCAGGTGTGATTGAAATTCTACTTGCTTGTTGTCCAAGGCTGCATAGATCCTTGGAACACTTCTGCCCATGTCCTCCATTGTTTAAGCTTGTTGTAAATTGTGGACAAATCTCACTGTATATTTTTGGTGAGGACAGTATCTATACAAATGGTCTCCTTTACAACCCCAACATTGAATGGGTGTCTCGTTCCCCTTCTTCCTCTATTCCATATTGAATTTATTCTTGCGTTCACCATCAAAAGTAGGAGGTTTGATCTTATTCATTTCTCCTCTCAATTCATCCGCCCCAAACCTCTTATGATGCTTCCTGGCAGAAGATGGACTTGAGTTGTTGTGTGATATCCTATTGGAATGTCCTTGGGAGTGACGGTGATGCCTTCTACCACTCCTTGATGTTCTTTTCTCATTAGGGGACCCATGGCTTCCTCATTTGTTGGAGACACTCTCCTTATCCAATTTATTTTCAATTTTTTCCAGGCTCTAAATTAACTTCATCTTGAATTCTTCTTATTACTCTTTGGATTTCATAAACCTCTGGTTATCATTCTTGTGACTTTGGACATCTTTCTGTAAATTTCTAATTATCTCCACCATATTCATGTTTTCATCTTTTCCTTCTCTATGTCAATTGGAGTTTGTTCCTTCCATACCAAAATGGACATTCATTCCTCTGATATCATCTTCCTGGTTGTAATCCCCCTATGTATCCTCTATCTCTCTACACTTTGTGTTGATTCTGATCTAATAAATTTGTTGTTATTTCTGCAAAATGTGCAACCAACAGAACCTTGTCAGGCTAATTGATTCAACAATTTTATAAAAACATGAACCATTTTGGTTCAATAACCTATTAGACTTATTTCCTTTGATTTTATGAGTAGTTTTCTAATCATTCCCCCTTTTTGGGTGAATAACTATGTTCTGTTGTCCTGGACCTTTCCAAAGACTACTTCCTTGCTCAATTATGAATACTGAGAAGAAAGTTATGGACAATTGAAAATTTTCCTTTCTGTGATGTAATCTTTTTACAATTGTTCTCCTTTTTCAGAGTCAAATTGGATATTGGACCCTTGTTGGATCATATCATAAGTTTTACAATCCTTATTACTTCTTTAGGTGCAATTTTCAACAAATCAAAACCCCATGGGTGCCCTTTATAAGCCCCATTTCTTCCTCCAAAAATCATTTTCGGGCCTTAGCCCCTTTCTTTTCATCCAAAAACCCATGTGACCTTAGGCTATAACTAGGAACTTAACCGAAGCTTCAGGATTTCAAAGCTTTGGAACTTTTGGATTCAGAGGTTTTCCTTTCACCTCACTTCATTTCCTCTAAACGCTAAAGTAGAGAACTCCCAGGCTGTCTCTCTGAAGATTCGCACTTCGGAAGTTCTTACAACTTCATACTTTAATTTCCCAAAACACCAAACCCTTGAACTTTCGAGGATCACTTAGTATGGTGCACCTTGGTTTCTACATGTCATCAATATGGAGGTGACAGGTGTCCCAATCAATTGTTGATGCATGTCAGAACCCCATTGGAAAAAACGATATGTCAAACGCACAAAACATATGGACATGTTGCATGCATGTGATGGTCCTCATCACCCTAAGTGACATCATCATTCCATGTCATTTCCATAATCAATGACTTTGGAATTTCGAGCTTCGGCGGACTTTGCACCTACACACCTCTAATCTCCCAAATACGGAATTTTTGAATACTAGGATGACGCACTAATGAACGGTCCTCATTCTTTGTTTAGATCTACGGTCAACAGGAGCTCTGGGACTTCAGGGCTCTGAGATTTCTAATTGCAACATCGAGTGATTCCTCTGAAGGTCGAACTGACGAAGTACTGAACAAGTGATCCTTTGGGGTTTCATAACTCTAGAGCTTCAGTCTTCGAAGCACTTCATAGAAAAACTCAACAATTATCCCTAATTTTGAACTAGTGAATCGGTCCACGTCACTCCTGGTGATGTCATCACGTCATGTCACTCTGAAGCTTCAGGCTTCGAAGGATTTTTCATTGCAACACAACCTTTCTTCCGAGCACTGAACTTCTGAATAGTTGCTTCCTAGAGCTTCGGGACTTCGGGGTTTTCCTCAACCCTACTCCCCATTTCTTCTGAATGTTGAACTTCTGAACTATGCTACTCTATAATTTTGGTACTCTAGCACTTCAGGACTTCAAGATTCAGAAGTCTTTACCTTATAACACTTCAAAATACCCGAACATCAAACTGGTGTATACAACAATCTCCTTATATCGACTTTCAAACAATTAATTTAGTGACACGTGGCCCCACCGATAGGTGACACATGTCAGGTCCCAATTGGTACTAAGGTCTATCAAAGGTATAATTCTGACTAACACATGGAAATACTAGAGGAGGTCCACGTCACCCCTGGTGACGTCATCATGCCATGTCATAACTTGTGCTTCGGCACTTTGTACCTCTAGGATTCGGAGGATTTCTCGGCTCATAACAACGTTTCTTCCGAACTCCGAACCATTGAACAGTCGCTTCTCATAACTTTGGGACTCCAGGGCTCCAGAACTTTGGAGTGTTTCTTAACATTACCTCTCGGTTCTCTCGAACTCCGAATCACCGAACTGCCAAACTTTGCATGGTTGATATGTGGATACATGCCCCTGTTGATCGAATGGTCTAGATGAGTTCCCAACTTTCGGGCTTCAGGAGGAGGTCCATTATATGTGCACTTCAACCAATTTCCCTGAACTTCAAACCATTGAACTACTTAGGGAAAATCTATGATTCTCCTCCTCTTGGATGATCTATGGATGAAAATCACTCCAGAACTTCGAGCTTCGGCCCCTTTTTCTCAAAAAAATGTAAACTCCGTCGAAGTCATGAAGTCTGAAGGAGTTGGAGGTTAACTACAATGCACCTTTTCCATATATGATGGATAGGAAGGGTTTGTCTCCCCCCCCACGCAGATCCCATGGCCCCAATTTAGTTTTGTGGCCCATAACCACGGTTATTTTGGCTTCCTTGTATTCCACACCTCTTGAGCTTTCAAATATTATCAAAGTTTTCTCTCAGCACCCTTTTGGCACTCTGTAACTTCAATTTACTCATATACGACCCATACAGATTTTGTGTTGAAACCATGGGCTCTGATACTAATTTGTAACACCCTCAGCCACCCAAGCTAGGGCACGCTACTACAATTCTTCTTTGTTCAAGATATGATACCAATTTGGAGCGTCCCCAACCATCTCGGGTGTTATATCCCTAAAATTCCCTACTCATGCATACATGGAATTAGCCCTCTCACTTGCATAATTTTCCAAACCACTGCTGAGAAGCTCTACTTAAAAAAATAATTTATAGAGCATGTATGTGTCCTACACCACTAAATCCCGTGTACATACGCTTGTTGCATGCTAGAAAACCCACGTACATATGCTTGTTACACAATACACAACCCGCATATACCTCCAAAAGTTGCAAAAAATAAAACATTGTAAGGAATTCGATGGAATTCATGGGCTACTGGAGGTTTCCCAACCAATTCAACTTCTATAGCCTGTACCCTAACCGAATAACCATCATTTTTTAATATAAAAGGAGTTTTTGGGGTCTCATTTCACAACTAATCATAAGAATAGTGAAACTCTTCCCAATTTCACTTCCTTTCTTTGCCCAAACATTTGCTACCTTTTGTGAGTTATTGCCTCGGCATTCCCTCTTCAACCCCTTTTCTTCCATTCAATCCTTCCCTTTTCATTGAGGTGATTAGTAGATTTAGAGAAGATTCCTATTGAAGGTTCACTTGGATCATTGTAAAGAGGATACCAGACCAGGTTCGTGGAATGGTGGATCGCAAGTATTGTAAGTTTCGGTCTTTGTTTAATGAATAAAATAATCTCTTTTCCCTGTCCCAAATGATGATGTTTTGTGTCTTTCTCTTTGATTTATACATACCATTTGATATCTAACCCTAACTTATGGATATAAATAGCATACTTGTAGCCTTTGTTTGCCTTGTTTTGGATGCAAGTCATCTTTGGGAGGAGACTTGCAATATTTGGAACTATAGAGCTTGAGGATATCATCACCAGACATGGAATAAAAGGTACAGTTACCGATCTTATCTTCTACTTCTTTCTATTCATTTATTTTGGTATGTTTGGGGTAGAGTAGAAACTAGATTGACTTTTAGACGATCATTTTCTCTGTCTACATCCTAAACCTCGATATAGTTATAGGGGTATTTTCCCACTAGAATAACTGGCGACCATATTGAGGATCTCTCTAGGTTTTTTAGGGAATTTTTTGGGTTGTTGATTGGTTTTTTGTTTTCCTTTCGAGTTTCAGTCAAGTTTACTTAGTCCTTTTAGGGTTTCTGGTCACCTGCAAGGCGCATACCAATTGTCCCTACCCTGTAAGTCTTCCTTGTCTTTTCATTTTTGAAAAGTCTCATAGGTGTACGCGCCATGTTTTGGGTCATCCCACATACATACGCGCTCTGCACAGTAGACAACCCATGTACATATGCAGGCTATTGATGCAACATCTCGCGTCTCCATTTCATGAAAGTGTTTTTTAATAAAGAGAGAGTTTGTCTCTTTCCTGATAGAATTTCATATTCCTCAGGACTTTCTTGAATCAGTTAGAGTCTCTCTCTATGGCCATAGCTTGGGTTTAAGTTTAAGTTTACTTGTTCCTTAGTCTTCTTGTGTTTTCCTTAAAAGGTTTAGAGAGAGTTGTCAAGTTTTAGATCCACCTTTTGATTTCTTGATTGAATCCCTACTATCTGCAGCGAGCTTAGGGTCTTTATCAATCTTTTTTTCAGTTTTTTCTTTGTCCCCGTTTCTTGCTTTGAAAAAAAATAATTTTACTTCAATTTTTTCTTGTTAAAGTGGTTCGAAAAATAAAATAAAAGATTATTTTCTTGCATTTAGTTTGGTAAAGTAGTCAAGGTTTTTATTTGCAAAAAAAAAAAAGAGTCTTGATTTCAAAGTTCGTTTTGATTTCTTGAAATATAAGTAGTTTGTAGTCAAACGAACGCAAGTTTTAGCATTTCTTCATTTACATGATCTTGAAATATCAATTAGA
>JASDQU011312028.1:33931-44599 GCA_032191745.1 Picea mariana
GGTTTTTATTTGCAAAAAAAAAAAAGAGTCTTGATTTCAAAGTTCGTTTTGATTTCTTGAAATATAAGTAGTTTGTAGTCAAACGAACGCAAGTTTTAGCATTTCTTCATTTACATGATCTTGAAATATCAATTAGAAAAGTTGAATTTACAAAGAGTTGTTTATAAGCATTGCTTTAATTTTGAAGTATATTTTACTTTCAAATGCTTTAAAGTTCTCTTCCTTATTCATCTCTTCATAACACCATCAGTTTCACTACCGTACCCTTTGTGTAAATCAAGCCTTAAAATTAACGCTTAATCGAAAATACATTAAACTTTCTGTTTGTAGGGTTCACCGACTAGTTTAGGGTTTTAGGGCCTTGAATTAGGTGTGAATAGGAAACTCTTCAAGGCCACTTTAAAACAAACATTGGAATATGAGATAGGGAGTTATTTAAGTCCAGTGTCTTAAGAGTTAGTCAGAACGCCCCTCTAACAGAGGGGATAAACATGAGGTCTCTTGAGGAAAGGAATAGGAGATAACCCCTCCAAAGTTGGACTGAATGGAGTGGGAATTGTATATTAAGTTCCTTTCTCAGAAACAATACTGATTGCATTTTCCTATGGAGCTTCGTGGACCTCGAATCTGTTTGATATCCTTAGTTTTCTTCCGGACCAATTGCTTTCAATGTCGTTGAAGTTCTTTGGACTTGTTATCCTACTCATTACGATCTCCCGACTGTCGATTGTACTCGCTTGGTAACTGACTACGAGTTGGCAACCTAGTTGCCCATATTTTACGGACTTACACAGGTGACTTTGGGGGTATACCATGGTACCTAGAGTGGAATTCGGATTGTGCTTCGCAGAGTATACCCAGAGGGTACTTGCGTATTTGAGTTGCACTTGCACCGGTTAGTTTCTCTAGTGTCTATTGGCGTAACCATCATTCCCACTAGTTAGTTGACTTCTTGATTTATCTTTAGGAAAAATTTTAGTGTATTCTCTATGCTCCCTAGTTTTCCATAGTGACTTATTCAGTCATTACTTTTGGTATTTGAACTAAGGTGGTATACTTCCCACTCCGTCGGTCATGGGGAATTTTTGGTCTTTCTCTTAGAAATGTGGAGTTTCCTCTTTATAGGCATTGTTTTTTATAACATTGGTTTGCCAGAGTCAGCGTGTGAGAATTTTATGTACTTGAACGATCCCGCAAGGGGAGAAACTATGCATAAGATCTTCATGGCTAAGCTTCCCAACGATACTAACCAAGGAACCCCTTCAAAAGGGGATTCTTTTGCTTTTCCTTTTTTCGGAAACGTTGGTGCCCCTTTGATGGCCACTTTGTACATTCCTAGGTTGAATGTGGGACTACCGATTTGGTTGGGTACCATTCCAAATGTCCCAACTGCTCTTGGTGCTTCTCAGTTAAGCACCTTATGTCATGGGCATCATGTTGATGTTCCTTTGTCAAAAAAGTATTCTCCTTCTCATTTTTCCTTCCATGGTGACAGTATAGCTACTAGTAACTGAAAGTCTAAACGAAATAGAAAGAGGAAGAATAGGAAGAATCACCAACCTCTACGAGTCATGTTGGAGATAGGTCATCAAGCTATGCAAGTCATGTTGAAGACCACCACCACACCTCTGCAAGTCATGCTAGTGGTAAACAACCATCCTCTACGATTCATGTTGGAGATAAGTCATCAACCTCTTCAAGTCATGTTGAAGACCAGCACCCAGCCTCTACAAGTCATGCTGGGGGAAAACAACCAACCTTTGCAAGTCATGTTGGAGAGTTTTCAACAACCTATGTGACTCATGTTGGGGGAAAATGTCTAATCACTGCTAGTCATACTAGTAATAGGTTTGTAGCCTATGTAAGTCATGTTATTGACCAATCACCAACCTATGCAAGTCATGTTGGAGATGTGCAACCAGCTACTGCTAGTCATGCTGGGGGCATTGATTATGTTTAGAAACCTAGATGACTAGGAAGTAAGCCTAAGTTCCCTTGTAATATTTGCAAGGGATATCACCTTACTCATTTATGCCCTAGCCTTCCATATGTACAAAGATTGTGGTCCTTGTCTACAAGCTCTTTTGATTCTGAGTCTTTTGAGGTTTCCTCACAGCCTATTCAACCAATGCTTGAGAAAGTGGTCGTGCTGATACAATCTTCAGTCGATCCCACTTCCCTTTTGGGGGCTGATGCACATTTATACCATGTTGTCTCACAGACTATTCAGCCAGTGGTTGAGAAAGTGGTCATGCCGATGCAATCTTCGGTTGATCCCACTCTTCTCTTGGAGAGTGTCGAGTCTACCAAAGTGGTCACACTGATGCAATATTGAGTTGATCCCACTCTTCTCTTGGGGAGTGATGTCTCTACCAACTATGTTCTTATAATTTCCAGCTCAATACTTTCAAAACAAGGGGGCATCCTTCTCACTTCGAGCACACCCCCGCCAAGTCCTAGGATGGTTTCCTTTGATTGGAATGACCTTTTTGAGCCTCATCTTCTTTCTTCTTCACCCTTTCAAATAAGGGTTGAAGTTAATTGAAATAACATTTACCAATGTATTGTAGATGAAGGAGCCTCTGCAAGTATTTTATCCTCCTAGGCTTGGAAAGATTTGGGTTCTCTCGAGCTTGCGTCTGCATCGCATGAGTTGTTGGATTTTGACAGACGTCCTAGTGAATATTTGGGGATTCTTCCTTAGTTTCCTATCTCGTTAGGTGGGAATATTTTCCTTGTCGATGTTATAGTGGTGTAAGGCCCGATAGATTTCAACATGCTTCTCTAGTGTGATTATGTATATGCTATAAACGTTGTGGTGTCTACGCTTTTCTGAGTGATACATTTCCCTCACAATGGAAGAATTTCCACTATCGACCAGCTCACATCTGATAATCACCATCCTATTTTGGCATTAGTTCATCCTTCCCCTTTATATGTTCCTAGTGTTTGTGTAGACTCTACCCCGCCACAAGTTAATTATGTGGCATCTTATCCTCAGTGTTCAATTGCTCCTGAGCAAGAACTTGTTCACTCATGTTTTCCTTCTTGAAACTTGGTCTCAACAATTGATCTGTTGGTTTATCCAATGGGGGCATGGGAGCCCTTGCTTCCCCCTCTTGGTCCAAGTGATATCGAGTCTTCTATTGAATCTAATATCACAATTTGTAGATCCTCAAGACCTCATGTTTGTGATTCTTCGTTGATGGACTATGTCATTCTTGGCTAGAACCTTCATCGTCATATGGAATATGGCCATTTTACTTGGCCCTTTGGGACTGTCAACCCTCCTCGTTTGCGTGATTTCTTGGATTTTCAATTGCCTTTGGATGAGGCTATCCTCGAAGCAATCACTACAGTTTCTATATTGTGGGAAGACTTACACCGTGGTTTGTGTTTTCTTCCCTTTTGGGAAACTTTCCAGGTTGACTATCCAAGAGACTCTTGGTCAGAGCCTAGCAGTGGGCTCTACCTGAACTAGTACCATGCATGAGTCGTAAGGTTGTGTGGTACCTTGTACATATTGTATAGTACAGGTTTTTTGTTTTCAAGTTTTGTATTCATTAGCACCTCTTATTTTTCCGAAATTTCTAGCTATATTGAATTTATTAACTTCTAGATGAGTGTTATTGTCCTTATATATGGGACCTTGGAGACATTTTTATTTCACATTTGTTCATCCTATCAATCTGTTCTAACAGGTATTAACCTAGAAACTGGCATATAGGTTATATTTTTCCCTAATTTCATTTTACATTATTTGTTTCTTGGTTCATTTGGCCTTAGGATCGACCCCACTAAATTGCGACACTAACCATCCTTGCTGATAATTGTGTCCTACTTTATGTGATAGAGCCTTCCTTCCATGGGAATCCTAGTTAGAGCCTTGTTTTCATTTTTTGACCATGCTGAAGTACTTCATAGGAATGAGAGTCTTTCTTAGTCCTGCCATTATTATGTCTTGAAGCCTCATTTTTCTTGCTATTCATCATTCTTGGCCTTACCCTCGAGACTCCCTAATGAGCATGCTTTGTTGTATTTCAAGCTCGCTTTGAAATTCAAAAGAAACATCCAACGAGACTATATTTATTCTTTTCAATATCGTCTGGATTACTTGAGAAAAGTATCCCCCTGGAGTCTTCTTTAAGCCCTTTTCAGACTCTCTAAAAATGAAAAGATTTTCATGCAATATCAATGCCCTTCATGTTCGTCAAACTCAAATTTGAAGGCACATCTATCCAATGGTAGTTTACCCCTTTTTTGGTTCGGGTGGATAATTTTACGAATAAAGGTATGTTCTAGGAACTTCGGTTTGCTAGAAGAGTATTCTCAGGTGTAAGCTTAACCCTTTTTCGGGCCTGAGGGACTAAATGTTCGAAAAATAAACATTCTCCTTGATTTTGGTTTATCACCTTTTTCGGTCATTGGAGATTACTTACGAAAAAGGAACCCCCCCGGAGTCCATAGTTAAGCTCTTTTCAAACTCCCTAAAATTGAAAATATCGTCAAGTGATATTGTTCCTTCACACTCGTTAAATTGGTCTAGAAGAACATCTACTGGCATGAGTTTAACCCTTTTTCGAGCCTATAGATTATAGCGGAAAAAGGTACACCTCAGGAGATTCATCTCGCCGGGAGATTTCTCCTCAATTACTTTTATACTTTTTTGGGATAAGGAGACTAAACTCATAAAAAGTTCATGAGTCCATAGTTAATCTCTTTTCAGACTCCTTAAAATTGAAAATATTGTCAAGTGATCTTGTCTTTGTCACACTCGTTAAAATGGTTTTGAATAGACATATTTTCGGTGAAAGTTTAACCCTTTTCGAACCAAGTAGACTAACTCCAAAAAAGGTACTGCCTGAAGTCTTCTTTTTTGTTTTTTCAAACTCTTTAAACATCAAAAAAGTATCGATCTTACCTTGTCTAGGCTCGTAAAAATTACATAGAATGGGTCTCATTGTATCATGCTTAATCGCATTGTGGGTCTCGTCTTTACGTCTTTGGCCTAATGCCGGCTCCATGTTGCTCTCAACTGAACTTTTGAAGCATTCCTTATACGCAAGCCTTGCAGCACTTCTATCCTCTACGACCTGACACCTTGACCTATGGAGGAATTTTCCCCGAGTGTCCTTATCATGCACATGTCTCCTTGCCCTGAGAATTAGTATGTTCCATGCGCTTGGAACTAGTTTTATTTCTTGTGACACTCATTCCTCCTTTGTAATGTAGAATTCTTTTATTCTTTTTTAAGCTCTTTAAAAATTAAAAAAGACAAAAAAATCAAATATTCCAAAAAGAGGGGACGGGAAATATTTATTCTTTTTTTGGCAGCAAAGATAGTCGCCCTTGGATAAAGCACATCCTTTTGCTTTTTCGTCAAGCATTGAGATCTAGTATGACCTTAGGAAGTTGGTCTCACTACATAGAGTTGTTTCCTCCTCTGTTTGGTTACTCCTCCAAACATATGGAGAGTTTGCATTGTCTCCTACATCACAAACTTATGTCAATGTCATGCTGCCTGAGTCTGATCATATTTCATGCTTTTGACCAAGGGAAGTTTTACCCAACCTAAATCGGCCTATCTGAAGTTTGTCTTTTGACTTTCATGAGTTGTCCATCCCAAGATTCCATTCAAGTCCATATTCAAAATCAATGAAGTTATCTCCCTGATCATTGACATCCTCCAGTCTTTTCCTGATGGATTGTCGAAGACCTCAGGATAGTGAGTTATACACTCCCATTGTTCTCCTACCTAAGTTTTGAATATCTTGAAGTTGTTGCTTGAGCTATGAAGACTTCATCTCCAGTCCCAGTCGTCACTAGCTTCTTGAAGATGCATTCTATACTTGTATATCTTCGACAGATTTTAAGATGTAGATCCTATGTGTATTGATCACGGCTATATTTTATATAGTTATATGGCACAGATCTACAGTGTATTTGATTGGCAACCATGATTCAGTTCATCCTGAGCATGGGTATGCTTGCCTAGAAGAGACAATTGTTGTTTTTCAGATGGAGCCTCCTGAACTCGGGTCCTAGGCTCACTCGATATTGTGCATTGGTAAAGATGTTGTAATGTATTTTGGCCATAAGTTGCTCTTATGACCTCATACATTAGGGGGCATATGTCATAGCCTTAAAATTCACTACTCATGCATACATGGCATTGGCCCTCTTCCTTGCATAATTTGTCAAATCACTACTGATAAGCTCTATAGAGCATGTACACATCCTGCACCACTTCAGCCCGCATACATATGCTTGCTGCATGCTAAAAATCCCACGTACATACGCTTGGTGCACAATACACAAACCCACGTATACCTGCAAAAGTTGCAAAAATTAAAAAGTTGTAAGGATTTCAGTGGAATTCAGAGGCTATTGGAGGTTTCCCAACCAATTCACCTGTTATAGCCCATCCGCCAACTGAATAACCATCTTTTTTTCATATAAAATGAGGTGTTGGGGTCTCATTTCACAACTAAGCATAAGAACAGTGAAACTTTTCCCAATTTCACTTCCCTTCCTTACCCAAGCATTTGCTACCTTTTGTGAGTTATTGCCTCAGCATTCCCTCTTCAACCCCTTTTCTTCAATTCAATCCATTCTCTTTTCATTGAGGTGATTAGTATATTGATAGAAGAGGCCTATTGAAGGTGCACTTGGAGACTTGTAAAGAGAATCCTGGACCAGGTTCACGGAATGGTGGCTGGCAAGGATTGTAAGTTTCGTTCTTTGTTTAATGAATAAAATGATATATTTTCTCTATCGCAAATGATGATGTTTTGTGTCTTTGTATTTGATTTATACATAACATTTGATATCTAACACTAATTTATGAATATAAATAGCATTCTTGTAGCCTTTGTTTTCCTTGTTTTGGATGCAAGCCATCTTTGGGAGGAGACTTGCAGTATTTGGAACTACAAAGCTTGAGGAGATCATCACCAGATGTGGGATAAAGGGTACAATTACCGATCTTCTCTTCTACTAATTTTTGTTCATTTATTTTGGTATGTTTGGGGTAGAGTAGAAACTAGATTGACTTTTAGACAATCATTTGCTCTGTCTATATCCTAAACCCTACTATAGTTTTAGGGGGATTTTTCCACTAGCAGATAGGGTCCTGGTAGGACCTGAAGCGATTCAAGAAATGGAATAACAAATGAAATCGATAAGACAAAGTATTAAAGTAGAGCAAGATCGCCAGAAGAGTTATGTCGATGCACATCCCATTGACTGCAATTATGAAGTTGGCGGTAGATTTTTCCTGCGGGTGAAACCGCACAAGAGTTCGATCAAGTTTGCAAAGGGTGCTAAACTCTCTCCTAGGTTTGTGGGACCTTTCAAAATTGTGGAAAGGAAGGGACCTGTGGCCTATCAACTATCCTTGCATGTTCTTTGAGTCGTATGTATGATGTTTTTCATGTATATGTTTTGAGACATTATGTTAGTGATCCTACACATGTGATTGGCATGACTTATTTCCAAGTGTCAAACAAAGGTGCACTCACGGTGGAGCCAATCTGCATTATGGACCATCGCATTCGACAACTACGATGTTGATCAGTCGATTAGGTCAATTTTTAGTGGGACAATTATAGTCCACACTCGGCTACCTGGGAGGACGCATATGATATGCGCCAACAGTTTCCTTACTTATTTGATAGTTTAGACATATAGATCTTGTCACATGCTTTATTTATTGCATTTTATATACTGTACAACTTCGAGATGAATTTTAAAACAAGAGGAGGTCTATGTAACATCCCGCTCTTGCGATCACATGTTATTGACTTATTCTTTGAGGACACTTGCATGCAAGTGATCCAGTTATAGTACATGGTTATGGTTTCTCTTATGGATTTTTGTGATGATGTTGATGGATATGGATTATGATATTAGGTTATTTGATATATATGTATTAATAGATGTTATTAACGAGTTTCCCATGAGTGTGCAGGACACTTGATAGATTATGGATGCCGATGGAATCAATGGACCTCATGGGACTCCATATTGAGTCAGGGAGTGGATTGTATTGGTTTGAGTATTTCATTTATGCATATGTGACATATGGTTGATTATATTATAATTTTGTATATGGATCATTGACAGTGTTTCGTTGATGGTTGCAGGATCACGATTGATTGCACACAGACCAGATATTGAGGGAGAGGTGTGGCAAAGTCTCTGTCACAGCCTACTAGCACTCATGTCGTGGCTCGAATTGTAGGTTAACGATTACCTAGTTCGCGAGGTCCACGATGTTGTGAGGGTAGACTGAGACAGTCGCTCATGAAGATTTCGAAGGGGCATGTAATAAGACAGGGTCCTTGTTCCTTATAAGCCCTTAGTCTCTCACAAGGTCACCTGAATGGAGTGTTGACTCCAAGGGTTGGAAAAATACCAAAACCAGTCAAATGAGAGTGGTGCCCTTGGAGCACAAAGTGCATATTGAAGGGCACGTCGCATAAATAAAATTTGAGTCAATGAATCTAGGTGGCCTAGAAAACCCTAATCAAATAATTAACCTTGTAAAATCTTGAGTACTGCTAGATCAATCAATTAATTAATTAATTAAGGATTGAAATTATTAATTATAAATCCCTATAAGAATCTAAGCCTTTGCAAATAAAATTTAATTAAGCCTAAGTATAAGTTTTGTAAAGAGGCTAAGTTGAATTTAATAACTAAAGAAATAGGGGAATGATGTAAATAATTTTAAGAATTAAGAAAATTGAAATAATCCTAATGATTTGATTTAGGGCACATAGGTGTAAGAAATTATTAAAAGGGAGTTTTTGAAATAAGAAAGAAACATAGAGCAGAGAAAGTGTATGCATAGAAAATAATCTAGAGTCTAGTTAACACTAGTCTAACTAAAGAATAATATTATTTTAACTCAACTCAGATTTAGTAAGGCGTCAGCCACTAATTGGAAATAAAAGGAATAAATAGATGGCTAGGAGTGATTAAGGAGCGCTTTTAGGAAGGGTGGGGGAAATTATTTTTTATTAAAATAAAATGTGGTTTTACTTGTGCAAATTGGGGAAGGGTGACAAGTGTATGGGGGAAATAATTCTAAATTATTAAATTGAAAACCGAATTAATTATGCAAGTGGGACTGAGTTATGGGAAAATTCTATAAAGCATATGGATGAGATGAGAAATGATCACACTCGTTATGCGTAAAGTTATGCTGCAGAATTTTTCACTGGTTTTACTTGTAAGAGTTGGGATACCCAGCTTGAGGGAGAGTGGTGACTCTACCTTGCGAGGTAAGCTGGGAGCTAGAGGAATCTGGTTGTGTATGCCTGGCCCCTTTGTAGCTTGGGGGGCTAAGGGAGAAGAAGAGTACCCCTAGCGTTAGCTGGGAGGTACTAGTGAAGCCTTGACGATTAGCAAGTGGGAGGTTGGAGGAACGCCATTGTTAAAGCGCATCTTCAAATTCCGTCATCGATCACAGTATTTTTATTAAGATTGTAATTCTAATAGATTAAATTATAGATGTAGTTTTAGAATTTTGCGACAACTCTATTGTAATTTCTGATATAAATTGTAAGTTTTAGAGATGGCTTGGTATGATATAAAAGGTGAAATTAACGTTGCTACCCTTCCTTTTTATTAAAAGAAAAAAACAACTAAACTACTTGTATTGGGAATTCTTTGCTCATTGTCATCCTCTTACCAACCCACTGGATCTGGCTTGATTGTTGTCAGTCGTTATGTTTTATTTATGGAACAAAACCTTGGGTGCTGCCTTGTTCGCTTGTTAGAAATTTTGATTGCAACGTCATGATTTTACCTCAAGGAATCGCAGCCTCTTCCCTTGAGTTTGTGACTTAGAAAAACTCTTTACTCTACGCTCGATTTAACTTGAATCTTTCCTTTTAATTTGTTTTCCTTACTTTATCTCTCGCGAGGATTACTGTATCAATGCTAGATACGGATCACTAGCGTTGAGGTGTTGAGTATAAAAAAAATTCCTCCTTATTTTATCGATGTAAATCAGTTCAGGCGTTTTCGCCTTCTTCCCGATTGGGTTCAAATGTAAGTTTAATCTCAGAGATACCAAGCGTGCAATGACTGAACCGAAGGATTGCCCCTGCCACTATTTCCAATCAATTCCTGGGATTTTCTTCATGATTGCAATCGCCCTGGAACTGGTTGTTTCGTTGAAGGATCTCTGGTTACTACGCAGGGATCTGTTCGATCTGTAGCTAGTCGCTGGGTCCTTCATCCCGATCTACTTGGTGGATCTGTATAAGGAAACAATTAGTGCTTGGTAATTTTTACCTTGATAGTGTTTTGCTTTGATGTAATGTCAAGGTTGTATGCTCTTTTAAGGCTTCCTTCTTACATAATCATATCGGAATCAGGATTCGTATTTATTGAGATTAATCTTTGGGTTCTTAAGATTGGATAATGCGATTAATTGTTTTAGTTGGAATGGTCGATAGGTTTTTGCTTTTGGTTGTTGTAATCACTTGTGTGTCTAAACTGTGTCAACCCAACTTTTGCGTCCTCTCATTGCTCCTTCCTTGACAGTCGTAAATTGCATAGAGTGTCAATCCTTTTCCCTTCCCTGACCGTCGTGAATTGCATAGAGCGCCATTTCCTTGCTCCTTCCCTGACAGTTGCAAATTGCTTAGAGCGCCA
>JASDQU011312029.1:0-17692 GCA_032191745.1 Picea mariana
GTCAACGAAAATTTGAATGAAAAGGTGCTAAAGGGGGACTTAATTAATTAATTAATCACCTTAGGAGGAAAAGCGCCTAGCTTAAGTGAGGTCAATGGTGAATTAGATGGGGAAAGGTATAAAGGGAGGAATTTCACCTAATTCCTCATTATGCATTGTTATGATTTGATGTTGAGAGTTCCCAGAGGAGGAAGAGAGTCAACCTTACTGCTTTGTGGATTTCTGCAGAAAACCACCACCATTGATCGGTTTCGGTGTTGAGAGACACACCCTAGCCCATAGGAGATACCATCCAGGTATTTCACCTTACTTTTCAGGAGTATCCATTGCAGAGTGCGCAGCTCAACCAGTGAGGGCGCAAGTCAGTTTGAGGGTTTGGAGAGTTGCTCGAGATCCGAGTCCAAATTGCATTTTCCTTCCAACCCATTTGAGATCCAGCCGGAGCGCTTCTATTGAGCCATCTATCGTCGGATTTTGGCGGTGGAATCTTGCATATCCCCTCATCCAACCATTTAGGGCACAGCTCTTCCGAACAAACATTTGGGGTTGCATGCAGAGTATCAGAGCAGATCCGAGCAATTCCTTCCGACCCAGTTCCGCATTTGGCGAGACGATCGTTTTGAGCCATATAGCATCAGATTGCATTGGTGGAATCCTTTGGGGTGCACCCAGTGTCCCAGGAATTGCGCAAACCCCCCAGGGGTCCAGATCCAGTGCCTCAGAGACCAGATCCGAGATCCGGCACTCATCCATTTCAGTCTAGAGGCCAGGGCACTTCTATTGGAGCAGTTTCCAGCGCATTCTGACGATCTATTCTTCCGGACGAGTTTTCCAGCTGGTAGTGGTTACCGTACTTCTCTGAAATCGCATATTTTTACCGATCTATCCGTGCATGCATCAGATCTGCTATCATCTTCTAATCACGGGCATTTTTATGCTATTTGCTTGTATTCCAGTGATGATCCATGAGATCTAGTTGACGTTTATATTCTATATTTCCAGTAGGCTATTGTATTTCCATGCTTGAACCGTATAATACATGATATTGGGCAGTTGTTGTTCTTTACTTCTGCATGCGTCCTTTATATGCTGTTAAAACCATAAATATGCGACATGCACATGCAATAACCCACATGCACATGCAATAACCATCAAGATTTCAAACATACAACTGAAACGCATCCAGAAACCCCCCAGTGTATCAGATCTGCAAGACAGAACAATAGATCAGTAGCAAATATCTTGATCAGCAGGATCAGGGATATTTCAACAATGACAAACAGAAATTCCAGCAAGAGTTGATGGAGAAACGTCTGGATTGGCTTTTGGATTTAGGAGCAGAAGACCCCAAGCAGAGGCAAAGTGAAAAGGAGCTACTCTAGGCTCTAATGGCTCCCAAATGGCCAGATTCGTCCCGACTCCCAGCATCCCTTTCCCTACAATTATCTTACAAAATAAGTTTTTATGGCCTGCTACTTTTTGGTTTACACTGTCTTTGTATGCTCTGTTAGGTCGCAGAACCAATCCTTTTGGTATAGTTATTTACTCAGGACATTTCATACTAGATCAAACTCTGTAATTCAGTATATATCTAGCTTCTACAGTATAATTTTTTGGAACTTCTACACATGGTGGTGGGGTTGGTTTCCTCTCATGGCAGCCTCAGCAACAGTGTCGATGATATACTTTGTAATTTCAGTTTATGAAAGGTAATTTAAAAGCTAGCTTACAAAAAACAAATGCATGTATGTTGAAAGGTTATCCCGTAGTTTGTGAAACAACATAAGAAAATTGTTAAGGATACTTCTTTTAATAGCCCCTAAAATATCAAGTAGGATACATGTGTTGGATCACTCCACCTGTTAAAGTGAATTCAATTCTGCCTTCAATTAAAGGAAGATTCCAAGAGCAAAGCATTTTGGGAGCGTTTTTTATATGATACATATTTTAATATATTTTGATGCTGATATATATAAACATGCAAAATGTCGAATCAACTGCAAAAAACATGAAAACATAGATTTAAGATCATTTAACAATTGGATTAGTGATGAGCATTAAAGCATCAACCATTTAGTGCACATATAACATCAATCGTATAAATTTGTCATCAACAAATTGCAACAGACAACATCAACCACAAAATGAAATAGACTCTAGAGCATCATATTCATTACCAAAGAGTTGTAAGATTCAATCAATAGTTCAAACTTCAAAGGTAAACTGTCATACAATGTTCATTGTTTACAAAATAAGCCATAATAAAGACAAAGAACTAAGTTTTAGAGACTACTTCTAAACAGGAAAAAAAAAGAGATCTAGTGTAAATTATTATGCACTAAGCTTTCCTTTTGCCACGAGAATCTTCTAGTTTATTTTCCCATGATCTATGAAGAAGAGGAATAGGAGTAGGTGGAAGTGTTTGTGGAACACAACCAATAGCTGAATGGCCCCCATGTAACGCTAGATGCTATGAAGATAAAGGCAAAATTGTTGCATCTGTAAACCTGCTAGTCGAATGGGGTGGCATATCTACTCTAGGAATATGATCACCATCATGGTCACCAAAAGTTCAGATTCCAAGTGCTCTAAAACCATGGCTCAATCCTCCAAATTAGACTCCTATGGATTGTTGTCCCAAGTCACATCTCTTTTATAATTATCATTCTCCGTTGCATCACAATAATGGGACAACAACCTCAAGTTATGATGCACGTAAACCAAGCTTTCTGCCCGATCTACATTCAAGTCGTTTCTCTTTACGATGTGGATGAAGCTATAGATGCTCCAAAACCTCTCTACAAAATAAGTGTTAATCACCTAAGAAAGCATTGTCAACGCCAATTTATGCAGATATGCGATAGAGGAGCCATACATATTCCACCATTCAATAGAACTAAACCTATCTTGATCTTTGGTTGCATGCAAGTTACCAAAGACTCCATGCTAACTAATGTACTTGCTCAATTCACTTCGTACTTGAGAACTCCTCTTCCTCAGGTACCAACTTGTCTAATGCAAGCATAAACCCATTTTGCACCTCTAGATCTATGTGTCGTTTTCTCCTAACCCCACCCCCAAGTGTTGGTTGGGCCCACCAAAATAGAGAATAATATTTTGGTATAAGGACATATGCTAGGTCATGCAGTGGAACATTCAAATTATCCCACCTTTTGACCACATGTTTATGGATATGATCATACAAGATTGCATCCCTCAACTCAACAATGTATTTGATTTGGCCTAGCATGATGTCCATCTGCTCATACACCTCCCGAATCACCGACCTTTGCAAACCAAATTATACTGTAAATGGATTTGGTGAACTACAAAATATACCTAACCTATTGCCAAAACTGACCATCAAGCACCGTGTCCTCCACCTCCTGAAATTCATGTCCATCAGATGTGGATGTAGCCCTGTCTTTTAGGTCCTGCCATGAATCACTTGAGACCATACTAGCCAATACCTCTCTTACCTTCAAAAGGCACCTGAAGGTGAGATAATAGCTAGCAAATCTAATCTTTGCAATCTTTAGTAACTCCAACTTTGAGTGATTGCGGAAAATGAAGTGGGTAGAGGTTTGATTAGTAATAAATATTATCATCTTCTTCCCTCTCTTGTACAAAGCACTAATCCATCTATAATCATGGTCATTCATTTTAATAATATCATGCATCAAAAAGTCCATTATGTGAACCAAACACCCTAACCAAAATATATTGGGGTATATATCCTCAATGATCGCTCTTGTTTCCTTACAATTAGCAGCATTATCAGTGATGACTTGAATGACATTGTAAGGCCCAATTTCTTGAATGGTTTTAATCAAGGCTTCTACAATATTAATACCGGTCTTGTAGTGATCTGAGTATTCATGGGATGAAAGGAAGACCGCACCACTAGCAGACACACCAAGAATATTTATCAATGGCCTACCTTTAACATTTGTCCAACCATCAGATATAATCGATGCCCCATAACGGTTCCAAGCATTTGTAATTTTTCCTAGAGCACCATGGATTTTGGCTCTTTCCTTGTCAAGTCCCAAGGTTCCATCTTGTCATGCCTGGGCTCTTGTATCCTCTAGGGGCACCATTGATGGCATGTACCATTTCGTGCCAATAGGGTGAGCAAAGAACATTGAATGGTACACCACATTTTTGCATCCACATCATCTCTACAACCTTGGTCAAGGAAATATGATATTGTTCTACGCCCTGAATGTGAAAGTGAGAATCCACTAACATGGGGGTATGGGGATCGACCACTGAACATTCTTTGTGAACCATCATGTTCAACCCTTGATTTTTTGGATTTGTTTTGTGCCACCTCCTCTTCATTTTGGTATTTGATTCTGTCTTTGGATGGCACTTGCACATACATTTTGACTCTTGTAGTCTTACCTTCATCCCATGGCATAATCCCACATAGATGCTTTCTCACACGAGTATAGGAACATGTGTAAGTTTTATGATAATATAGACATGTAAATTTTGTGGTTACACCCCCTTTCCATCCCCCAAGCCACATACTTCCACAAGAGTGTTAAGATCTCTTTGGGTTTTGTGCATCGTCACTATCATTTTCATTTTCATCAACCCCTTCCATTTCTTCCTCCTCTCCATGGTATGTGTTGTCTACTTCTATTTCTTCCTCACTATCATGGATATTTCAACGTCCTCCAGCCCCCAACACCACCATCATAATAAAAAATGGAACCAAAAGGATATACCACATTGACATACCCATCATGCATGTTGAATCTTGATAATAACTTGTTGCCTACAATAGAATATAGGGGGGAAATGGGAAAGAGTAGGAGAAGAAAACATTCAAATACTCAACATAGCATAATATACTAGTTTACAACACATGGGAAAAAATAAAAAAATAAAAACAAGAATGGGCTTTAGAGCCTACCCCTTTAGCTCTCCAATGGCGGTTGACTATGACTAAGGCAGCCTTCAATCTCCCTTCCAAGATCTCCAATCTCCCTTCAATCTCCTCAAGAACTAGCAAGAAGCCCACTCAAAAACCTCCTAGCAAAGATGAGTGAAATGAGAAATAGAATGAGAGAAAAATGGAGTGAGTGAGTGTTTTAATCCTAACAAACCCTAGCCATGCCTTTTGAAACCATTTGGAACCTTGACTTGGTTCCCAAACACCAAAAAAGATTGTTAATTTCGCCTCATCGTACGAGAGCGTTGATGAAGCGTTTTTTTTTACTCCCAGGAGCACTCGAGGAGCGCTCCCAAAATTGGCAAGGAGCATATTTATTTTGAAGGGACCGCTCTCCCGAAAAACGCTCCCTTCTAGGAGCATTTAAGAAGCGTTCTCCCAAGGGCGCTTCTTGGACGCTCCCTCTGGGAGCGTGCTTCAAAAGCCAATATGGGGGGGTGCTCCCCTCGAGCATAGGTCATTAGTATTAAGTGATGGTAGTTTGATAACATAGGTAGCCCAACTACCTAATGTATGGAATATGAGGTGATCTACCTCATTGTACAAAATGACTCCATTGAATAAAAATATGTATTCTACATCTCTCATGTATATTGTGTATTCATTTTTCAACAATTATGCACCCTTGTAAAATCCTATAGTGGATGTCTTAACACAACTAATAAGTTTGGCCTCCTTTCCCCAATTGTTATTGGATTCCATAGTTTTTACCAATGTCACATGGATAGGGTTTGGTTTCAAATTGCCACATGTCGTAATTATTGGTATTATTTGTACATGTGGCCACAACCATCTCATATTGTGTCTTTGATGCATTTGGTTAGGCATTAATTATGGTTAATGCCATCGTTTATTGTAATACAAGGTTATGGTTAAGGCTGACCTAGTCAACTCTAATATGTAGGCTCAATAACACCTTATTTTCCCAATTGTTGTTGGATTCCATAATTATTGCCAATGTCACATGGTTAGGGTTCAAGTTAGGGTTTGGTTCGAATTTGGCAACAATGAAATTTGGATAAAATTTGCCATCTGTTGGAATTAGGTACAATTTGTACAAGTAGCCCCAACCATCTTATATTGTGTCATTAATGCCTTTGGTTAGGCATCAACTATGGCTAAGGCCATCGTTTATAGCGATATTAGGTTATGGTTAAGACCGACCAAGTCAACTCTAATATGTAGGCTCAATAACCCTCTTAGGGAGTGTGCCCTATTTATGTGGGCTCATAACCCCTCTTGGGAGGATGCCCTACTTGAGTTGTGTATATATACACAACTTACACCTCATTTGTATATCATCATTTTTTATCATTGACCTAAGGCTCTCTAATACAACTGTTTTAAGCCAACTGACTTTACATCTTTCGCATTCTCTTGTGGTTGGCATATTTTCTTTTTTATGTGCATTTGTGCATCTCACGTATAGCACTCATGCTTGGGCATCTCTCTCTCTCTCTCTCTAGCAGACTTTGGTTCAGCCCTACCACACTTCTTTAGTGCTAGTTTTTTCTCTTTTACTGCAAGTTTTTGGGTTGGCGTTTTGGCTCCATTCGATCCCCTCTTTCTGTTCGTGATCTAAACATGGTATCAGAGTGGGTATGAGCCTTCCCTACTCATTTTGTTGTGGTTTTTAGGGTTTTATCTTGGCTGTTCATGCTAATATTTCAGTGACCATACTTGGCATGCAAAACAAACCCTGACCAAAAAAATATCGGTGTTGTTTCAATGTGTTTCGTTGGCTGGAAAGGCACTTTATTAGGGTTGTTTGTGCTCGTTTTCTGCACTAATTACAGAGTTTTTGTCCATTGAGATCAGCGCACCTGGCATTAGGATTTACTTGCTGATTTATTTCAGCATTTTTATAGCAGTTGTTCTAGGGCTATGGGCTTGTAGCATCACTATGCAGAACTAGGGTTTCGAACCTGATTTTTCAACAGCAATTTTTTGGATATTATTTGGCTAGTAGCATTTCCCTAGCAGCTGCAAAACTATGGTTTCCAAATCTTCCGGAGATTTTTTGCTAGAAGCATTCCCCTAAGGGTTGCATATCTGCTATAAATCAGATCATCTTTTGTTTAGGGTTTCCTAGGGTTTTAACCCACCTACAAGGGCTCATTACAGCGATTGATACAGAAGTTTGCTTGGATCGTCTCTTTTCAGGGCTACTTTCAGCATGTGGTCCAAAGTTTTCTCACAATCACTTACGGGGATGTGGGTTCAAATCTCTTATTTTAAGGTTTTATCCTCGTTGCCCCTCATGTTGCATGAGAGGTAAACTTGTGATTTTAATCACATGACAGGATTTGTGCCAATTGGTATGATGATGCTAGCCTTCCAAAGGTTGGAATGTTGGGATTTTGTTGCTTCAGTTGTACATCATACTCTTCATGGACCAACATCATGTGATCACCTAGTCATTTTCTAGTCACTTTCACTTTGTGTTGCATGGTTAGTTCATGAGTGTCTTCTAGCATGGTAATGTACTTACCTGTGTTTTCCTAGTTCCATTCACGTTCCATGAGATTTCCATAATTTCACCAAGGTAATTTGTTTGTTGCAAGCATATCTTCACCTTTTGCCTAGGTGGAACCCACTTCACCCCTACATTTTCATCATACATCATCACTTTACCTATATAGTTTTGTGTATCACATCACATTCTTACCTTTAATCGAGGTAAAATTCACATTTACACTTACGTTTCATCTCATTTCATCTCCTAGAAGGCACATGGTATATCTTGCCTATAATTACTTAAGTTTTATACTATATTAACCCCTCATTTCTCATGTTTCCACTTTTTCCAATGTGAACACACCTCACTGGTTTGGGATACTTTAATTAAATCCTAAAACCTTAGGTTGAATGCCTAATTATTAGCCTATTAATGTTCTAATGTTCTAATTCTTCATTAAGGCTAATTCCCTAAGTTAAATTGCTAATTTGTCACTAGGGGATATAACTTGTGTCTATGTGGTACACACATGAGACTAGAAATCCAATTCGTTGAGCTTAAACATTAGCTGTGTTCACACGTGCCAGCTTATCCATGCTTCATCCTTATCCTTTGGCACACATTTTGAGGAGGTTGTTGAGACTTGAGTTGACTAGGGAGGATAACTATGCATGCATCCTAGGGTTTTGACCCTCCACCTCACCCATCCACCTCATCCACTCATCGTGAGCACACATCCCTAGGCCATTAGGTGGTGCACTCTGAAGAGAACTGAGGTACTATCAGGCTGCTAAATCCGATCTGTCTTTGACCAGATTTTAGCTCTAAGTTTGAACTTCCAAAACTGTCCTTTGCTGCCTTTTAGGACAGCAAACAATTAGGTAACTTTCTGCTGATAATTTTCATTGGTTATGTGTTGTTTGAGGTGCCCTTACAAGTGTTTTGACATTCCAATGTTAGCACATGCAATAATACTCAAAAACATAACACTCATCGGATCTTTACAACTCTAAAATGCTGATCTAACAATTCTAAGCATGCATGAAATTGACACATAAGTTTTTGGTCAACATGACCCTGGAAAACCCCCCATGGGGAAAACCAATTTGGAGTAGATGTATATAGAAGGCCTCAAAGCAAAATGTACAACACGGAAAACATATACAAGTGAACCTGGTACAATAGCAACCCTTCTCGGATGCCTTGGAGTCCCTTGAAGATGTTCCTGCTAGCCTCTTGAAGCTAGGCACCCTTTGCCTTGGTGCGCCCCTCTTCCTTAGCTAACCCTTGGACCTCTTTCCTTATGCCTTTGCCTTTGCCTTTGAGATGCCTTGCCTTTGCCTTTGCCCACTTGAACTTTGTGAAACCCTTGCCCTCTTTCCTTGAACTTGGCGCCCTCTACACAAGTGCACCCTCCTCCTTGGCTTGGTGCGCACCTAGCCTTAGTGCGCCCCTCCTCTAGCAAGACCTCCCTCTCTTGGATGAGCGCCCTTAGCTTCTCACTAAGGCCTCCCCTCAATTAGTGCGCCCCTCCTCCTCCAAGTGCACCCTCAAGCTAGATAAGTGCCTCTCCTCATGTGAGTGCCTCCAACTCCATGGAAGCACCTTCCTCCATGCTATGCGCCTTCCTCACCTCAAGTAGCAAGTGCCCTCTACCTTGTGCGCCCTCCTCTCCTCAAGAAATGCACCCAAGTGCTCTTCTCCTTCTCCTCTCCTCTCAAATCTCTCAAGTGAAGAATGAATCTCATCTTTGCCCTCTTCCCTCCTTTAGCCTATCTTTGGCCAAACCCTAAAAGATCAATGACCTAGATCCAATCTAGCCATGTCTAATCAATGGGTGAGATTTAATCCAAAAATCTCACTTAAGAAACCCAATTTCCTTAGTTTGCTTTATGTCCTTTAACTCACCCACAAAGTGAATTAAATGTCACTTTAATGACTTAAGTGACATATTTCACTTTTGACTTACACTCCTAAGTCAAAGTGAAATTAGAACATAAAGTAAAGTAATGAGGGTAATAGTCTCCCCCTTTGTGTTTAGAGACTCGCAAACACAAGGGGACCACTTTCCAAGGTACCCAAATCTCAACACACTCCACTATGAAGACCCACTTACTCTTTGTATGACCTTGTTCACACCTTGCACATATTTGGAAGTGACTAGTAACTAGTTTGACTTGGTCAAAGGAAGTCCACTTACACATTATTTGAGGAGATAACATGATTTTGATGTGGACCCATTTGCACAAATACCTAGGTCCCATGATCTATGGTGGGATCTTCATGGTTGACTTGGTCAAAGTTGGTTGAAAATGCACAAATATCAAGGGCACACTAATCTCTTTGTTCAAGGGTACATGCATGCATGAATATTTTATTATGGTGGTGGTTGTTATGCGGAAACATGGCATTCCTTCCAAGAGCGCACTAAAGGAAGGAATATTTTATTGTTTCAACCAATGTTGCACGTATCGCGATAATATCAAAATTATTGCAATATTATTGCCAAACCAAACCTCAGCGATAATATCACCGAAATTAATCGCAATAATTCCGATAAATTGAAATTATCGCAATAATTTGAGTAAATATCGCGAGACGATCGAAATTATCACCCTACTCCTTTTCCATCTGGTTTTTTCAACTTTAAATTCCGATTTTTGGTTTTATTCTCTCATTTTGCAAACAGTGGTTAGGGGGACTGAGCTCTAAGGGTATTGTGATCATTTTCCATCAAGCAAACAAGGGGAAATCCATAGTTTTCATTGCCATCAACTAAGCATTTTTGGAGTGGGGATCTACTCTAATCTACCATATCCATTGGACCAGGTATGTAAAAAAAAGTATGCCCTCATTTTCTTTGTTTTTCAAGATTTAGTATAGGGTTTGCAATGTCCATTAGATATACCTCATTTTTCCCTTTTTTAATGGAGGATTTAACACTTATGTAGCTACGGTATTTTAATTGTAGCATTCTTGAAGTTTTTTGTGGATTTGGATTCTAAATTTCCCCCATTTTTTTGTCCCATAGGTTTACAAATTTAATTAGTGATCCACACATTTCAAAATGCCAAAGCCATTGGACACAATGTGGGAGTATGGTCTACCTTATGATGGCCATAATAGAATGAGGTGGCATTGCAAGTTATGTGGTATGGAAATGTTTGGCGGAATCAGCCGCTTGAAATACCACCTTGCCAAAATCCCAGGGAATGAAGTGGGGATTCGCTCAACATCTACCCCGAAAATTGTTCACATTGCAAATCAATCCATTTTTGCAATGAGTAGGAAGAGAGATCAAAGGAAAGAAATGAGGCTTGAGCTTGCAAATAGATCTGCGGGCATCTCAGGAGTGGGGGAAAGCCAATCTTTGAGCTCACATTCCACAATGCCTAGCCCCTTAGCATCCTCACCTTTTTTTGTGTCGAGGTCAATGCCTATGGGGCAACCTTCTATTCGATCGAGAGTGAAAACAAAGGAGAAGGAGGAGGCCAACAAGATTGTGGCCAGATATTTTCTATGGAGTGACATACCATTCAACATTGCCAAGAATCCATTCTACCACTCCATGTTTGAAGTTGTTGCTATTGTTGGTCCAAGATACAAGTGCCCTTCCTATAATGACTTGAGAGGGCCCTCCTTCAAGGGAAAAAGGTTGAATGCACAAAGAGATTAGGTGAGTTGAGGGAATCATGGGAGATCACAGGATGCACCATTATGTCAGACGGTTGGACAGATGGGAAGGGCAGATCCATTCTCAACTTCTCGGTTAATTGTCCCACGGGGACAATGTTTATCAAATCTATTGATGCATCTACATATGTTAAAGATGCATAGTTATTATGTGAGTTGTTGGATAACTTCATCCAGGAGATAGGCTCGTAGTATGTTGTCCAAGTCATTACGGACAATGCTGCCAATTATGTTGTTGCTGGCAAGTTGTTCATAGAGAGTTATCGAAGACTATATTGGACTCCTTGTGCTGCCCATTGCATTGATTTGATGCTAGAGGACATGGGAAAAATTCCTTAGATCAAGGAAATTGTTTAGTCAACTCGGAGTGTTACAAAATAAATGTGTGTGTGTGTGTTCTTACACTTATGAGACAGTTCACAGGGAACAAAGAGAGTCGGTCCATCCCGCTATCACGCATTTCACGACTAGCTTCATTTCTCTTCAGTCTCTCCCCAATTCTATGTTCGAGTTGCAGAGGATGTTTCTGTTAGATGAGTGGAATGCTTGTGTCTATAGCACTAAAGTGGATGGGCAATCCATAGCCCAACTTGTGAGACACAATCAGAGGTTTTGGATGGGAGTGTAGGAGTTGTGTGTTGTCAATGAACCTTTGGTAAAGGTTCTTCGCTTGGCTGATGGTGAGAAGCCCGCAATGGGCTACTTGTATGAGGCCATGGATAGGGCCAAGGAAGCTATCCATCGATACTAAGAGGACAAGGGGGAAGAGAGATTCACTAGACGAGCGGAGATATGGAGTGTGATTGATAAGCGATGGAACAACAATCTCCATCATCTGATTCATGCAGCAGGACTCTACCTCAACCTCGCATACTCTTATGAAAGTGGATCTAGGTTTGATGCAGAGGTTATGGATGGATTTTTCCAATGTGTTCAGAGGATGGTGTTGACTCCTGCTAAACACTCGGAGATTTCCAAACAAATTGAGATATATAAGCTGAGTGTTGGGACATTGTAATGTTCCCAAGCCAAATTTTTGCTTGGGGACAAGATTGTTTAACTATTTATTGGTTGCTTAGTTGTGTGTTTGCAGGTTTACTTCATGAAGTTSCGCATTARRATTTGTGTTTATGARATCAAAGCATGAAGACATAGATCTRAACATATAGCATAAGAAAATGGCAAGATACAACAAGAAACACCAATATGGAACCAATAGCTCAGATCTGACCTTTATTTAGATAATAGAGAGATCTCGATACAATAGATCTGCAGATCTGGAAGAATACCGTAATAAAGTCCAAGCTGGAATAATAGCTGCTACAAAATGCCCGAGACTGAAGATGGTGTTGACTCCTGCTAAACACTCGGAGATTTCCAAACAAATTGAAATATATAAGCCGAGTGTTGGGACATTGTAATGTTCCCAAGCCAAATTTTTTCTTGGGGACAAGATTGTTTAACTATTTATTGGTTTGCTTAATTGTGTGTTTGCAAGTTTACTTCATGAAGTTGCGCATTAGGGTTTGTGTTTATGAGATCAAAGCATGAAGACATAGATTTGAACATATAGCATAAGGAAATGGCAAGATACAACAAGAAACATCAATATGGAAACAATAGCTCAGATCTGACCTTTATTTAGATAATAGAGAGATCCCGATACAATAGATCTGCAGATCCAGAAGAATACCATAATAAAGTCCAAGCTGGAATAATAGTTGCTACAAAATGCCCAAGACTTAAGATAATAGCCTCCAAAGGCAATACAATGAATTGATGAAAAGCACAAGATTGATTTCTTTCCCTCCAAGAGCTAGATCCAAACCCCCTAGTTGAGTTGTGCCCTTCTGGATAGCTGAATATACTCAATATTTCGGCCTCCCTCTTAGAGACCTCCAAATGCTATGAAAATGGATGGAATAGTAAATCGGGGCAAGACAAACCCCCTAGTGAAGTCTCAAGCTGAATGGTGAAGATCTGATCCTCCACTGGATGAAACCTCTAACTAAGTTGCACCCTCCTGGATGGCTGAAGAGACTCAATATTTTGGCCACCCTCCTAGAGACGTCCAAATGCTACCAAAATGGCTAGAACTGTAGATCGGGGCAAGACAAACCCCCATGGTGGGGCCTCAAGCTAAATAATGAAGGTCTGACCCTCCAAATGGATGAAACCCTCCTTCTCTCCAACTCGTGCCAAGCTCTGATAAATCAGATGACAACTAAACCTCCTCCAAAATAGGCTAGAAATGATGGCCTAGGCCATACAGAGAAAACCCAGAAGTCTTTATGCCCAAAATCCTTCTCCTCCTAGATCGAACTCTTCTCCTTCAGATGGTGCACCCTCCTGCTGGAAACCCCCTTAGGCTACACATTGTCTCTTCCTTTGTTGATAGATGGAACCTATATCTGTTGTAGAATGGTGTGGGAGGAGTATTGTAATGTTCCTGAGCCAAACTTTTTGCTCAGAACACTAATTGTTGACTGTTTGTTATGTATTTGTAGGTTTACTCATGAAGTTGCGCATTAAGGGTTTACTTGATGCGATTAAGCAATGGAATAATAGATCTGAAGCATATAATCATAAACAAGACAAGATACACAAAGAACACCAGTAGAGGACCAATAATGTCAGATCTGACCTTTATTTAGATAGTAGGAGATCCTTTACACAAGAGATCTGCAGATCTGGAAGAAAACCCCAATAATATCAAAATGGGTTGTCAGTCGATACAATAATAAGCAATACAAAGATAATAGCCTCCCAAAGGCTGTCTGAGAAGAGATCCAGGCCTCCAAAGGCTTCCAGCATGCAAGACAAGACTGAAGAAAAGAGAACCCGGTCAATATACTGCAGAACCCCTCAAACTGGTTGAGATGCGCACTGCTCTGGCTGTTGATGAACCCTCAAGTTTCATCCCTCCTCTTTCTGAGCTCCAAATACCTCCAAACTCTCCCGGAATGTAGATCGGGCTACTAGAATCCATCGGGCCAAGTCTCAAGCTGAACGAAGAAGTTTTGCTCCTCCAACTGAGCAAACCCTCTACAGGTTTGCGCCCTCCTGGTTTGACTGAATCAATGAGATTTCGTTCTCCCCTCTAGGAGCCTCCAACTGCCACCAAAATCTCCAGGATAGTAGATCGAGCAAATACGAACAAGCTGATGAAATCTCAAGACAATCTGAGAAGATTTGGGCCAGTAACCAATGAAAACCACTTCTTGCAATGCGCCCCTCTCTCCTCCAACTCGTGCCAAGCTCCAGGAAATAAACTGCTAGGATAACCTCCTCCGGAATAGACAAGGATTGATGCTAGGGACCATACGAAGAAAACCCAGATGCTCCTTTGCCAAGAAGCCTCCTGGTTCCTCTAGATCAAGCCAAACTCCTCAAGATGGTGCGCCCCCCTAGCTGGAAACCCCCTAGGTTGCGCACTAGCATGTTGCTGCCTCTAGATCGAACCCCTGCAACATTGTAGAATGGTGTGGGAGGATTATTTCACCTCCGGAACCAAGCCTGGATCAAGATAGGTGGAATCTTTCACCACTGAGTTGATCTCTAGGGTTTTAGACTCAAAACCCTCAAAACTGCTTGTGCTCAAGAGCTCCAATGCAAAATAAGATAATAATCCAGAATGCCTTAGGAGTGCACCCTGCCCTTTCCTTTATAGCTCCAGTCTATTCATCTATTGAGTTAGTTAACCCCTAGGGTTAACTCTTAACTTTAACTCACCTTTTATTTTCTTTCATTGAGTTACCCTTTTTTACACAAAGTCAACTCAGTAATAGAATGTTATGTTTAGGAAGTGTCTTCTAGTTGACTTTGTCCCCAAGATACCTGAGACTATAGTCTAGTCGGGACAGCTAGACTACTGAGTCTCTTCGAACCTCTTCATCAAGAGGTGGGGGACATTACAAGTATTGCACCCCCGGGACGAAGCTTGGAACAAGATAGGTGAGGTCTTTCACCACCGAGTTGATCTTTAGGGTTTGTAACCTCAAAACCCTCAAAACTCCTTTGTGCTCAAGAGCCAAATGCAAAATGTAATAATAATCCAAAATGAGTGAGAGATGTGCCCTTCCTTTCTTTTATACCCCTGATATAATTCTTTGTTGAGTTAGTTAACCCCTGGGGTTAACTCCTAGCTTTTCCACACATGTTCCTTTCTTTTCTTCATTTTACCTTTTCTCCCAAAGCCAACTTAAAAATATAACGTTGTGCTTAGGTAAGTGCTTTGGGGTGTCTTGGTCCCCATAATGCATGAGACTATAGTCTACTGGGGACAACTAGACTACTAAGTCTCTCACAACCTCTTCATCAAGAGGTGGAGGACATTACAGACATTTGGGTATGATATGGCTATCCAAGACAGGACCGCTAGGATGCCACGTTAGCTACAAGTAAAATTTGTTTCAAACTTTCAAATTTCAATGTCTTTCCTTTCTATCTATTTGTTACTCAATGGAAATATAATTTGTTGTCTTTCCTTTCCATTTATTTGTTGTAGATGTTTGGTGGGCAAACTATGGCAAAAGAGTCCCAAAGTTGCAAAAACTTGTCATTTGGGTGTTGAGTCAAACTTACAGCTCTTCAGGGTGTGAGCGCAACTGGAGTGCGTTTGAAAAGATACACTCCAAAAAGTGCAACATGTTAAAAATGTTCAAATTAAAATTTCAATTTTTTATAATTTCATTAATTTTAATTTATGCCCATGGAACATCATCCTTTAATTACAAATTATCCCTCATACAGGTTAGATGTCCACTGCCTCAATGACATGGTCTATGTCTACTACAATCTCAAGTTGCACGTGAGGTAAATAAACAAAGTACCCGACACTGATACCATTTCATTGGATGAGCTTGACACCACGAGTTCGTGGAGGGTGGAGACTAAGAGGCCTATCATGGAGGAGGCACCTGAGCAGTTGGAGCATGATGTTGATGAGTTGACAGAGGAGGAGTTATCAGAGGATGTTCCACTTCCAGGAGAGACAGATTTGGAGCAAGAAGACATTGAGAGTTTGCCACAACCATTGCCACGACCTCCACAGAGACTGCCAACTAGGGGAAGAGGCGGAAGACATCTCAGTTCATCTTCCACCTTATCCCTAGAAGTTGCACCTTCCACCTCAGGCTCGGCCTCAACACGTCCACCTACTGTTTCTAGAGGAAAAGCACCAGCGGTGACCTTTGATCATACAAGGGGTAGAGGGAATCGTTGATATCTTAGTGCATCATGATTAGCCTTGTAGGCTTGTAGTATCTAGATGCCTCACGATGATCATCTCATGAGATACATTTATTTTTGTTTTGATGTGATTTTGTATTATCCTATCAGGAATTATGACTTAAGACAGATATCATATTTCAATATCAATGTTTAATGGACCACTTGACATCTTATACATCTTATATTGCAGTTTATTTTCATATTTATGTGACAATGTGTTTGTTTGATGTTGATGTTGCTTTAGAAGTTTACAAAATTGAAAAAAAAATGATTATTTTTGTATTTTTTTAAGTTTCCAGAGAATTTTCGATATTGTCGATAATCTCAATTTTGGAGCCCCAGCGATAAATTCCCGATAACGATAAATGCAACATTGGTTTCAACCAAGTCAAAGTGGTCCACAAAGCTCAAATACTAAGGGCACACTTGTTCAAAGAGAGATTTTATGTTGTTTCTTGCTCAAAAGGCTTCTAGAAGAAGCACTCTAACCCTTACACTTGGCATTGGCATGCATATCTAGAAGAGCGGCCTCATGAGGAGTTATACACTTGGCATTCATGCACCTAATTTGGAATGCACCCTACATTATTATTATTATTTTGGAGGTGGTTATTTCTTGAAAAGCGCCTTGCACATGGAGACAAATGGCACTTGAATTTCACCTTGCATGAGCTAGAAGATTGAGAAAGATGACATGCAGCGTCACATTCATCTAGAAGATTGTATTTAGTATTTTCTACGGGCCCTTTTGTGCACTTGGCATTGGCATGCATATCTAGAAGAGTCCCCTCATGAGGAGTTATACACTTGGCATTCATGCACCTAGTTTGGAATGCACCCTACCTCTTTGACCAAGCATTTTATTATTATTTTGGAGATGGTTATTTCTTGAAAAGCGCCTTTCACATGGAGGAGACAAATGGCACTTAAATTTCACCTTGCATGAGCTAGAAGATTGAGAAAGATGACATGCAGCATCACATTCATCTAGAAGATTGTATTTAGTATTTTCTATGGGGCCTTTTGTCCTAATTCGCTCACTTAGAGATTATTGTAAATATTTTTAGTATTTTCTAATATTTTCCTTAGAGAATCAAATAAGGAAAATATTATTGTATTGTAGAAGAGAGTTGAGCTAAAACCTATCTAAGAGTTTGCTCTCTCCATTTGCAACAGGGGATTTGGTGAGTGAAAGAACTTGTGAGTGAAGAGCTCCAAGCTTATGGAATACAAGTGATCTTATCTTTTGTCTAGGCTTTGTATAATTGGATATACAACTTTGTTATGTGTGGCATTATGTTCTAGCACACCATTGGAAGCTTCATTTTGCAAGTTTATGGATGCCA